>BSBK01014427.1:0-59965 GCA_027943335.1 Chamaecyparis obtusa
AGTTGTACCAATGGGTTTCTTCCAAACCATTCATCCCAACACTAAATGGACTATGCTATTAGCTTTAGTTGGATGGGTAAATGCTAGGGACAACCCTATTTTGACCACTAAGTCACTAGAACATTCTGGACCATGCCGGACCAAAGTGTCTCCAAGGTGCACTAAGCATGATTGGGCAACAAACTTTTGAGGATCGTATCTTCAACCTCATGAGACATATCAGTGATCTATGAGACACTAAAAGACCCCATTTTTGAGGCCTACAATAACCTCTCTCCATTTTGGGAGATTCAAATTTGTTTGAATTTGGCACTCCAACCTCGGTTCATGCCAAAACTTGTTGTGAGGGTCAGTTGAAAGTTGCGCCAAGGGGTTTATTCCAAACCATTCATCCTAGCACTGAATGGATTGTTCTATTACCTTTAGTTGTGTAGGTAAATGGTAGGGACAAACCCTATTTTGAACACTGAGTCACTCGAATGATCCGGACCATGCCAGACCAAAGTGTCCCCAAGGTGCACTAAGACCGATTGGGAAGAGAACTTTAGAGGCTTGTATCTTAGACTCCATGAGAGATATTAGTGATCCATGAGATTCTATAGGACCACATTTCTAAGGCCTACAGTAACCTCTCTCCATTCTGGGAGATTTAAATTTTTTTGAATTTAGCATGCTAGTCTTGCTTGATGCCAAAACTTGCTGTGAGGGTCAGTTGAAAGTTGCACCACTAGATTTCTTCCAAACCGTTTATCCTAGCACTAAATGGACTACACCATTAGCTCCAGTTGGATAGGTAAATGCTAGGGACAACCCTATTTTGACCACTAAGTCACTAGAACATTCTGGACCATGCCGGACCAAAGTGTTCCCAAGGTGCACTAAGCATGATTGGGCAGTGAACTTTTGAGGCTCATATCTTGGACCCTGTGAGAGGTATCAAAGATTCATGAGATATAATAGGATGAATTTTCTGAGGCCTACAATAACCTCTCTCTGTTCTAGGATATTTGAATTTTTTTTGAATTTGGCAATCTAGTCTCGCTTGATGCCAAAACTTGTAGTGAGGGTCAGTTGAAAGTTGCACCACTAGATTTCTTCCAAACCATTCATCCTAGCACAAAATGGACTACATGATTAGCTCCAAATGGGTGGGTAAATGCTAGGGACAACTCTATTTCAACCACTCAGTCAATAGAACGTTCTTGACCATGCCGGACTAAAGTGTCCCCAAGGTGCACTAAGCACGATTGGGTAGAAAAATTTTGAGGCTCAGTTCTCGAACCCCATGAGAGGTATCAAAAATCTATGAGATGCTACGAGACTGCATTTTTGAGCCCTAAAATAACCTCTCTCCATTCTGGGAGATTTGAATTTGTTTGAATTTGGCACGCCAGTCTCGCTTGATGCCAAAACTTGCAGTGAAGGTCAGTTGAAAGTTGCACCAATGGGTTTTTTCCAAACCATTTGTCCCGGCACTGAATGGACTATGCCATTAGCTCTAGTTTGGGGGGGAAACACTAGGAACAACCCTATTTTGACCACTGAGTCAGTAGAATGTTCCAGACCATGCCAGACCAAAGTGTCCCTAAGGTGCACTAAGCACAATTGGGTAGTGAAGTTTTGAGGCTCATATCTCAGACCCCATGAGAGATATTGATGATTCATGAGATGCTATAGGACCATGTTTTTGAGGCTTACAATAACCTCTCTCCATTCTGGGAGATTCAAATTTGTTTGAATTTGGCACTCCAGTCTCGCTCTATGCCAAAACTTGCGGTGAGGGTTAGTTGAAAGTTGCACCACTAGATTTCTTCCAAACCATTTGTCCCGACACTGAATGAACTATAACATTAGCTCTAATTGGGTGGGTAAATGCTAGGGACAACCCCATTTTGACCACTAAGTTAATAGAACATTCCGGTTCATGCCAGACCAAAGTGTCCCCAAGGTGCACTAAGCACAATTGGGCAATGAAATTTCAAGGCTAGTATCTCAGACCTCGTGAGAGATATCAAAACTATGTGAGATGATACAAGACCATGTTTTTGAGGCCTACAATAACCTCTCTCCATTTTGGGAGATTCAAATTTGTTTGAATTTGGCATGCCAGTCTCGCTTAATGTCAAAACTTGCAGTGAGGGTTAGTTGAAAGTTGAACCACTGGATTTCTTCCAAACCATTCATCCCAGCACTGAATGGACTACACCATTAGCTCTAGTTGTACAAATAAATGCTAGGTGCAACCCCACTTCAACCACTGAGTCACTAGAACGTTCTGGACCATGTCGGACCAAAGTGTCCCTAAGGTGCACTAAGCACGATTGGATAGTGAAATTTTGAGGCTCGGTTCTCGGACCTCGTGAGAGGTATTGATGATCTGTGAGATGCTACATGACCACATTTCTGAGGCTTACAATAACCTCTCTCCATTCTGGGAGATTCAAATTTGTTTGAATTTGGCACGCCAGTCTCACTTGATGCCAAAATTTGCAGTGAGGGTTAGTTGAAAATTGCACCACTGGATTTCTTCCAAACTGTTCATCCCAACACCAAATGGACTACACCATTAGCTCCAGTTGGGTGAGTAAATTCTAGGGAATAATAATGGTTTAATTTTTTAATTGAATCAATCAATGAAAATAAAATTCTCTGCATTTCTATAGTTCTTTGTCCCATGGAACAGTCTAGGCAACAGTGAATTGATTAGAATAAATCTAATGTGATATTGGCTTGGTTGTGATATAGGAGTAGTGTCTTATGTTTGTTTACAAATTTATGTAACTATTTCAATGTTTGGAATATCATTAAGATATTAGAATTGACTGATGTCGAGGACATGACTGGCATTGTAGGCACAGTCATCATCTAAGTTTGTAGCCAACCTTATTTAGTGACCCTCCCACCCCTATGGTGACTGTAACTTGGTGGGAGAGTTCTAAATGTGTATATTAGTTTTTGAATGTAGGGAAAGTGGAAGAAGGGGAGAAGAGTTAGAGACAAGCTTGGTAAACATATAGGGAAAGGGTGCATTTGAAAGCACCAGTATTGGTTGTGGAATACCCAATGAAGGGAGAGGGCATATGATGATATAAGATGTCTATAAGTATGTATTAGAAGGTTTTAGGACCTTTATAGGGCTTGAGAGTTACAGGTAAGGGTAGTTTCCCAAAAACCCTAGGCTATTGACCCTAGAAACAAGGGTTTATTGATTTGGGAGCTTGATCAATGTTGAGACTTTAAGAGTTAGAAAATATTGTGTTTTGGAAGGTCTAGGAAGAGTGTTTCAAGTATTTGAGTCTTGGAGATAAGTGGGGATAGGAGATGCTTCTTTGAGCAAGGGCTAATTAGGCCTAGATGGAGATATAGAGGGTGGAGAAAGTCTTCACAAGTTAAATGATAAAGGACTAAGATTGAGATGAATTTAGTAACTCTGAAAAGGGTATTAGAAAATGTAAATATCTTGTCAGGTTGTTTGGAGAGTTCAGAAGTAATTTGTTGATTTCAATGTTTGTAGGGCTACTAGACAGGCCTAGAAAGGCTATATAAGAGAAATAGTTGAAGTTGAGGTGATTGGAGTGAATGGGAAGTTAGAACATGATAAATAGACCATGATAAGATGATCTATGGTGTTGGGATAAAGGTGAGAGGTCTAGTTGGAGTTTTGGTATGGTGGAGGCACTAGGTGCACTAGGTAGCACTCTGTTTGACCCTTGAGTTAAGACTAACTCCTTGAGTAGATTCCAAGATGCTTGTAGAACCCTCAAGTTGAGTTGAGTTCCATGAGGGGATAGTAAAGGGCTCTACAACAGAGGGGATAGTAGCACATAAATGTTGAATTCTCTTAAATGATGAATTACACGTGTGAATACACATAGCACATAAAGCATAGACATAAATTTGATTAAGTCACGAAGCATACATGTAGCACATATTTTATAAAGCATACCACATGAATTCACTTAGGTCATGCACGTAGCCCATACACATGAATTTAGGTTATGAATAATGTACTTGAATATACATGAATATACTTAAGGTATAAATTGTACACATGAGTACATACACACAAGCATATTTACATACTAACAATGAATAAATGAACACACAATTAACAAATTTGATCAAATATCAAGTTTAATATATATCAAGATTAACAATAATTCTGTGCATATTTACATGTCAACATATCTAGATACAATGTGGCATACGCCATCTCAAAATGTGTCATATGACATCTCAAAATAAGAAGTTCAACTACAAAAGTTTCTAGGACATCCTATTCTACTATTGGGTCATCAAAATGAAGCCTCTTTGAAGTACTCTTTGGCTCTGATGGATCCTGCATTTAAACACAAAAGTGAAACCCCAAGTTATATTAAAATGTAGAATCATAGTCAACAATAATAAATAAAATTTAAACTAAAATTGAACTCTCATATACCTTGCCTGTTTGTCTCCTCCCACAGATAGGAGACCTAATATATGTCCTTGGTAGCCCAGGAACAATGCCACCAATGTTGACTTTGACGTGTTTATGTTTTCAAACATGAGATTGATCTATGACCTATACTATTTAATGTTAAAAATACTTCTAGTAGAAAATATATGTTTACAAAATAACTAAATTAACATTAAAACTTACCTGAGTTGAACTTTCTTCAAGAAATGTTGGCTGAGTCATCAGTGATACAAACCCTTGGCATTCTACCTCCCTCAAACTAGGAGTGGCCTACAAAAGTCAAATAGATACTTCATACTATCATAACTTGATCATATTCTATATACTTGATAGTAAAATATACACAAATAACTTTAGAAATATACATACCATAAAGCTCTTTGTGACTCTATTGTGATGATAGGGTCTCACGACATTATCAGATGCCACTCTCTATCAAATAAACCATGTAAATTAAAAATGAGTATGCACAATTGACAAGTATACATGTATGCATAAATAAACTAAATTAATTAATTACCTTTCCCTTGTCAATTCTGGACACCTGCACCCCCTCACATTGCCCCCCGGTGGCAATTGTTGACACATGCATCAGTATGTAATAAGATAATCATAAAAATTAGAAAATAATGTACATATACTATTATAATAATTTAAGGAAACCAAAGAGTACATTAAAACATATGTATCGTGGAACTGTCAAGGCCATATGATATGGCCAAAAGTGTGGACCCCTCCACCTATGCCATCTACTTCTATGTCATCAGCTGAACATAAATGTAACACATAAAACAAATAAGTGGGAAATTATTATAAGAAAATTCTACTAAAAATACGAATGATAAAATTTAAATACAATGTAAAAAGTGAATTGTTTACCCTTACCATAACAGTAGGATTCCATGGCACTATATGCCCCTAATGCACATCTTCACGAGGTGCTTCAGTGCCTTTAGTGTGTTGTGTAGAATCATCCACCTCAAAGACATAATTATATGCATCACTATCTTTCAGGGGACCTAAGCACAAATTCTTGCAGATAATGGAGGTGTGGGGCACACAAACATGTGAGCTCATGGAGGATGTGGAAGGGATAGAAGAATTAGCATGAGGAGGCAACAATGACATGCTTTGCATAACCAGCAGATCACTCAGGGTGTGAATGGCTCGAATAGTCTGTGAGCCGACCTCAGCAATAATGTCAGGATGCTACACTGTGGGAGGTGGTAAAATCTGAGGAGGGGGGACATATGTGCGGGATTTCACCCATTGTGCCCATGGCCTGTCCTGAGGAGTGCCTAAACCTACACCCTGGTTCTGTCTCATACTCCATAATTCACCTTGTGACCGAGCACAAATTCAACATACAATTTTTTAATAAAATAAAATGAGACATCCAAATTATTGTGAGGTGGTCTATCAAAAACCATCCACCAGTGGTCCCAAAAGTTGTCACGTATTGCACTATTTGTGCACCATTTAATTGACAACTTAGTTTTTTAGGGTCCAATTTTAGACCGGTTTTAGGATCCACAAAAAGATTAGCTATGTCATGTTTTTTTATGTTTAGGTTCATGACTTGATCATAATCAAGCCCATCATCAAACTGGGCGTGCATGGAATCATGCCAAAGAAGTGCAGCACTATGTTATTGTGTAAGTTTCTCCATGTTTTCAATAATTGAGTTCAATATTGTAAACATGGGGCGTAATGTGGGGATATTGGCTTAGGTGGTTTGAAATCCTCTAAGTCCATTTAGATTATCTCCTATTAGATCCTCTAAACAATGAGTGTTTGTGACAAGTACATCTTCTGGAGGTGGGGGATTGTTGGGAGGTGGTTCTGGATTGTTTGTAGGATCATTAGGAGGGTTTTATGATTCCATGTCTGATTACAATGAAAAACAAATACATAATTATAATGAATTTTAAAAAACAATAAAAAAACTCATTGCTACCCTAATTTTTATTAAAAACTATAAATTTCTATTAAAAAACAATAAAAATAATAAAAATTTGAATATTTAACTTACCTTGGATTAAAGTAAAATCAGATAGGGGATTGCAAAGCAGATATCCATTTTACCTAGCCACGTTCACGTTTTCACAATGAGAAAATGTTGAACGCGGCTAGCGTACACAAATTTATTTTATTGGAAAATATCAGATATCTGAGCTTTTTCTTTGGCTTTTGGCTTGGCTAGGTGTACTGCCACCCAAGCCTACTAAAAAGTCAACATATGCATTTGTGTGCTTTTGGATGAGTGAAAATAAGTTTTTTTCACATCGCCACTTTTTGGCATACCATGATCCTGCACATACCCTAATGTGTTTGACATATTTTATGCAATTTTGTAGGGTGCTTCATGTAACACTGAGATTGGAAGTTCTTCATGCTTTTCCCCACAACTCACAAAGACTTGACCTTATATACCCGTAGTATGTTTTTCATTCATTAATTTTAAGTGGTTATGTGCTTACTAATTTATGTACAACTTTGAATTGTACTTTTTTTTTGCAATTGTAGGCTTTTGGATTATCTCATGTTGCATCAAATTTATGTCCCAACTCATAAATGGCATTAGCTACATGTCACACACCCAATGTACATGCTTTTGTTCCATAAATTTATAGTCAAGTTATATATACTTTATAATTTATGTATATACTATAAGTTTGATTAATGCTTTATATATGTTGTTCACATCAACGCCACCATGACTCTTGGCATGGATACAATTTTTTTTTTCCAAGCTCATGAATTGGACATGACCAGATAGAGTAATGATTCTTTTTGGCATTGGATGAGATGTGATGGAAAGGATAAAATGTGTCAAGACATTTTTGAAAATGCGTTTTTCATTTTACATCTTTATTTTATATCAAGATCAATAAAAAGATTTGGATAGGATAATACTAGGATGGAATAGGGAAAGCAAGATCAATAATGGAACAGGGGAATTGATATAGATTAAAGGTTGTGATAATATAGGAAATATGGACCACAAGGATGTGGGTAACATGAAGCAGATAAGACATGTGATGCTTCTAAGGAAATTTGTAGCCTTGTCAAGATCAAAGTTAGAAGAAAGGAAATATGGATAGTAATAGAATATGAGATTTGACAGGCCTAGGATAATGGAGGAAATGATAGCTCCCAGATAATAAAGTATAATAAATAGGTAAACATGAATGAAATCTTACCCCAAGTATCGAATGCAAGAGGTTCATAAATTATGCATGATGCATGTTTACCAAGTTTTCATCATGGTACTTTCCCAAAGCATGTGTTTGCCAGGTTTTCACTATTGGAAAATAAAAATTTATTTGTTCTACCAAGACACCCATTTTCCAGGTTTTCATCAAGGCAATGATTTTTTACTTTTTCTTATTTTTTTTTTTCACTCTTTTAGCATTTTTCAATATTTTTCTTTTTTCTTTTTTTGAATTTTGGTTTTTCAAAATTTTATTTTATTTTTTGACTCTTTAGGAAGATAATGGATGCATGACATGATATTTACAAAGGACTCAAGCAACTTCCTCTTTGGATTGTGCTTTTGAAGGACATGTAATAATGGGCCATGACTATGATAGTATGCTCAAAGATGTTGGTAGGGTAATGAAAAAGGGATATAAAATGGATGATTAGATAGGATAGGATTAGATTTATGCAAAAAATTGGATATGATAGATGAAAGGCTGGAAAATAGGTGTTTGATAATGGAGGGAATGGAGGAGGACTTTCTTTCGAGTGGATGGAAATGTGGGAAAGAGAAACATTGGAACACACCTTGAGGGGTGATGGAGTGATGGAGGAAAAGGAGATTTTGGATTTGACAGAGGAATGTATATGGGTGTTGGGACATAAGGAACCAAAATGGATTTGGAATATGGCAGGCATTTAGATGGAGGGAAAGTAATTTTAGATGCCATCTTTGATTTTTCTTTAGGACTATGTGCTTCAAGGAGCTTCTCAGGAATCCACATGGACTTCAATTTTTCTTTTTTTTGAAAGTTCTTGGAATGCATTTCTTGCACAAGGGATTTAGAAACCCATTTTGTTTTCTTAATTGACCTTTGTGGCCTTTTGAAAATATGTTTTTCTTTTTGGATCATATTTTTCTTTGTTTTTACTTGTTGATTAGAATTCATATGTTGATCCTTGACTACATGCAGATTCCTTGACTTATGGATTTTATGCTTGGCATCCAAACTTATTTGATGGGAATTAGATTCATGCATTGATAGGAATAATATGGAGGCCTTTTGGAGGGGTGGATTGTTTTCCAAGATGTGTGCCTTTTTTGACTTGTGTTTGGGAAAGGGTAAGTGAATTGTGAGCTAGTGGATGGAGGAACATATGGACCTAAGATGGATGGCAGAGATGAAGGGGAAAGTATAAGTTTGGATTTAAATTTGGATTTGGAAGGGATACCAATGTATTAAGAATGAAATTTTTAATTGAGGCCATGACTTTCAAAATGTTCTTTGAGATGGAAGGGTTTTAATTGTAGACACCTAAATTTGATTACATCATTTAGTAATTTTATTTAGTCTTCTCCTAGGACATTTTATTAATTAAATATTATTATTTGATTAATTTATATCATCCCCTAGCTAATTAATTTAATTAATTAACTATAATCCAATTAATTATCAAAATGACAAACCTATAGTGTGATAATTAATTAAATCCCCATTCTTCTATTAATTTAAATGGACACACTTATCCAAATAAATTAATTCATAAATCCTTTGTTCCTTCCACTTGGAATTAAATAAAATATTTAATTCTAAAATCCATACTAATCCTCCTTAATTAGCTAATAACCCATACTTAGCTAATCTAAACCTCCACTCATTCTCTCTCCTCCCATCACATCCTCCTAATCCCCCACTTACCCTCTAATCCAAACCTAATTACCCCTTAAACATTTGCACAATCATGATCCAAGGATTTAAAAATGATACGCCAACACAAGTCAACCCTCATGTCACATCACCACATCCTCCAATGCCAAATCATAAAGTCTCTTACACATCTCTTACACACTTGTCCCCTCTCACACCTCCCAAAATGGTCACATTCCTCAAGGATTTGGCCTTTCCTCTCATCCTCCCTCATTGTGACACTTGTCACAATGCTATGCATTTGAGAAAACATAATCCACATGCTCTCTCTTGGATGCATCTCAACCCTTCCTGAAGTTTAAATCTTGACCATCCATTCATCCTCCATTTGCCTTTATATTGAGCCTCTTTCTCCTTCATTTTTAATCCACCATTTGAGCTAAGTTATTATGCCCATTTGAGAGCCAAAATTATCCAAAGTATCCTTATTATGCCAAAATCCTCCCACACTTTGAAGCTTGAAGCATATTTCATGAGCACACATCCAATCCATTGGACAAATCTTCTACATTTGGAGACTTTGGGGTTTTGAGGTTTGCATTTCCTTTGTTTGGTTTTGTCTTCATTTTGTAGGTCTTATCATAGGTGTTTACTTTCTTTTTTTTGTTGAATGCTAGCTTAGTTTGGTATTCTTAGACATTACATTTTAGGTATTACATTTTGGCACACCTGGTGGGACCCACTTCAAGGGTCATTTTTCTTCATCTTTCTCATTTTTCTTTGCAAAACTCACCCAAATACTAAGGTTTTTTGTTGTTTGAGTGTATTGCAAGGGTTCTTTGAGTATTTTTCAAGTTGGAGGCTGAAGATGACATATTTGCATAGGCATTCTCACTCTCAGAGTTTACACAGTGATGATTTTAAAAATAATTTTTTTTTGTGCGAATGCAGGTTTTGTCACAGGAATGCGTGTTTGGTTGTGGGAATGCTTGTACGGACTATGGGAACGCATTCCCATAGTGAAACTTCTGATCTTCTATCTTTTTTTTTTCTCTTTGTCTTGGTTTACTAGTCGGTCCTCTGTACCCATTTTGTGGGATCGCATTCCCGCAATGCGGGAACGCTGTTGACCAGGCGGGTTTGCCAGTTGACCCTTTGTAAATCATATGAAACTATTCTTTTTTTAAGTTTCTGCCTTCATTCCCGCAATGTGGGATTGCTTGTTGACTATTGTGAGAATGTTGTTGACCAGGTAGGTTTTCCTGTTGACCCTTTGTAAGCTGTAAGGTACTATTAATTTTTTGGAAGTTTCTACCTTCATTCTCGCAATGCGGGATTGACCACTGACTCTAGAAGAATGCCATTGAATGCAGGAACGCATCTGCAGGTATCATCCCCTGTCCAACATTTATTACTTACTATCAATTTTTTATTCTGACAGTCATGCGGGAATGCCTGTACGATTTTGCAGGAATGTAGTTTTTTGTTGCAGGTTTGCAGGTTTTGCGGGAATGCTGGTTAAATTTTTTAAAGAGAATTAACTCATTTTTCTTTGGTGAATTAAAAAGAACAGTGTATGCTCACACAACACTTCACTTTTTGATTTGGGCTTAAAATAAACAAAGGTTAAAAGTGAACAAGGAAAACTTTATACTTCATTTGGTGCTTAAAATAAACAAAACTCAATCTTGAATGCCTAATGAACAAAGAATCAATGCAATGAAAACTTAATTTGGTGCTTAAAATTTATCAAACAAAGTCTTGAATTCTAAAGGGAGTAACACATTTCTTGTTTTATGCAAAAGCAATTTCTACTTCAAAGCATTATCATTTACTTTTCAAGAAGGAACCTTGCATGCTAAACACAAGTGTTTGATGTTCTAGCATAGAAAACACTTAGTCTAAACTAGGTTCAATTTGAAATGAATACTTCTTGGTGTGTTTGAAGGAGTGTTTTTCAACACTTCCTTAGAGCTTTTCATTTTTTGCATAAACCTTGGTAAAGTAAGTGATGTGGAAGGAATCCACTTGTATCTGTATCCTCTCCCCTTGCCTTTGTGGATCTTGGGTGAAGAGAAAGATCAAGTCTGATTGACAACACTTCTAGCGAGGCCTGTCTAGAGAGAAGCACTTCCTCTTTAGAGAATGATCTCAAACCGGTAATTCCCTGGCTGGTATAAAAATAAGGTGTTGAGAACACTCTCGTGTTATCCCCTCAAGCTTGAGTGAGGCATGTTAATGGTAGCCCAAGGTAGGTGAACATCCCTATGATTTTGACATGGTCAACTAGGCTCTTAAGTGAGTCACGCATCTACAAACTGATTGGGGGGATGCCGCAGATCTTACTAGAAGCTATTAATTAGAAACCCACCCGATCTACTCCCAAAGGTATCATAATATTTGTGCAAGGACTGACCCAAGTGGTTTCCTAGGTTGCCTAAAGATTACTCACCATATGTATTCCTCTTTTGGGATACCAAGTTGTGGGCAAAGGTTGTGATAATAGCCTGTCTTGTAGGTAGAAATTGCTTGTGCATGTTCTCAATGTTATACACCTAGTGAAACATTTATTTGAACATACATAAAATTGAGGTTACAAAAGTTGTTTGCCAAAGAGATCATCTTCCTGTTCTCCCACAATATTGCTTTGTCTCTTGTGGGACTATTTGTCAACTATCCTAAAAGTGAAGTCAAGTTTTGTTCAAACCAAGCCAAGGTATACTAACGTAGTCACTTCCTAGCTTGATCAATTCTAGTATTCATAAAAGAAGCTATAATTTGTTGACCTATGACCAATCTTGTGAACCATAAGAAAGCTAAGTTACCAAATCCCTGTGTGTACTTAGAAAAGAAGGTTGTCGAAAGAAAGCTCAAAGATCACAAACCCATTATCACTGCAACACAAGAAGAAGAGAAGAACTAAGCTAGATTGGATAATATAGAATACAATGCCTAAATCAAGCAGTTTTCTTTTTGAATTCAAGTTGACCATCGATTTGTCAAACTTGAAAGTGAAGACTAGTAGCCACAATCTCCATCCTTCTCCAAAACTACAAATTTGTCTCAACACCCTTGCATCTTAGATAATCTCGTAGGAACATTTGTATCATCCTTTTAGGTAGCATTATATAGCAGCATCTCCTATCCAAATCCCAAAATCATCATCCAAAATCCACAACACATTCGAGGACTCACCTTGAGTTTCCCAAACCTCATCCTTAGAATCAAAATCTTGGCCACACCCGTCTGACTAAGCATTGTCTAGGGTAGCTAGTACTTTCTCTTATGGACCTCATCATCTTGATCTAGAGATTGGTTCATGTTATTAAGGATCCCATCATCCAAAGATCACAAGTCTATCCGAAGGCAACAATCCCACATATTTTGATCCCACATCAGGAAAGGTAGCTCATCACTATCCCTTAGAGAAACCCACCATCAAAATCCTTCATCATCCATAATCCTACATCTAGGCTATCATCAACCTCATCTAGATCCAAAATCCTCATCCCTAGCATCATTTTGATACATCTGCATTCCCCCACATCTTAGGACTTTGCATTTTCATGCCTGCTGAGACACGATCAAAGAAAGGAAAGGAATGGATCCCAAACAAGCCACTAGCTCTATAGACTCAAATGATCCTACTAGCACTATGATGATGTATGACCCATAACCACCTTTGGTTTATAATATGTAGGAAGATCCCAATGAGACACTTACCACCAACTCCATGGAAGCTTTCATGTGTCTTCTAGGACATGTGCAGATGGTAAGCATGATCATTGCACAGAACCGTCTTGCCATCTTGGAAAATTATGCACAGGAGGGTACTCCCATTCCCCCATAATTACATACCTTTGATCCCACAAGACCCTTCCACATATCTGCCAATGTGAACCCCTTTGTCATAAAATTCATGATCTAATCCAGAAAATATCCAAAAGTGTTGTAGTCATACCGCACCTCTCGCAACCAAGCACAACAATTCCTACTACCCCTTTTTTACCATGGGTGCACCACCATCTACTTTAGCACAAGTGCCACCATCCTCTGCACAATCTACCACATAAGCAATTCCTATAGCCATCACAAGCCAAGCAATCACACCAACCCCCCTTTCACAAGGAGGGACACAAGCCACCTCACCTGCATCTACCCAGTCCACTACACAATCTCAATCCACACAAGTTCCCCCTCCCACATTTATTGCCGGCACGTAGGCCCAACAAGTCTCCTTCATGATAGGAATGCCACCCATGACATCCCAAACTCCTCCACTTGCATCACAAAATCCCACTTTTTCAGCAACCTTCGCATCACAATAGCCAGCAAGGATTGGCGCCACCTAGAGCCTCAACCAAGTACAAATGAATGCCATGGGTATTGGAATACCCCAAAATTGACACCTATCAATTTCAATCAATTTTGGTGGATTCCTCGGATTTTTGCATCATCAAAGTCCTACTTTGCTAGGTAATTTTCTCTCTCCTACCTGACTTTATTTGAGTTGATGTCAATTGCAAAAACCCTAATTTGCATTAATATCATACTATAATTAATTCCTAAGTCTTTGACTTTATTAGCTAATTAATCCCTATGATAAATTAATTTAATTCTAAAGTCCTAAGTGCTTTAAATTAAATGAAAATCCACCCCCTTTAGCTAATACCCATAAAAGGAATTAATAAACTACTTGATTATTTGAATGGACACTCTTATTTGAATTAATAATTCAAAATATTCGAAAGGTCACCCTATGTGTCAATAAACATTCTTTTAATTAAGTAATTCATGCTTTTTTGTCTCAATTGGGAATGAAGGGTCAACCATTTCAAATCAAGAAACTTTTCATTCCTCTCCTGGGTTTGTCTATAAAATGAACTTCTTTTCCCCATTCAAAGGATAGCAATTTGGAGAGTAACAAAACTATAGTCATTTTTAGTCTCAACTATTTCATATTTTCAAGCATTTATTGCATATTTAGATTAATTTCATTTAGTTTAACATTGCATCTTCATTATAATTAGTTTGCTTACTTTCTCCTATCTTAATCTCATATTTGTTTCAAGTTATTTAGATTAAAATGTGCATTTCATATTTACTTCCAAGTTTTTAGATTAAAAATCTGCACTTCATCCTAGATTACAAACCGCATCTTCATTCTTAGATTAATCTCATTTTGCTCATTATTCTAGCTTTCAAATCCTCCATATTAACTCAGTCTTATGGTTGTTGGCTCTCCAATCTAAGAGTAATTAAACACCCTAATTAATTAGGAGGCAACAGGTCACTTCACCATGAATTTTGAGTTGAGTAATCAATACTCATTTTCATGATTTGTGTTGGAATTAGGAGAGATAGGTACTACGAGGGGAGGGGTGAATCAGTGCCTTCAAAACTTTACTTCTAAAACCTTTCAGATCTAAAACTATAAACAATGATAACCGACTAATGTAACTTGAATCTAATTGCATGAATCATTTATCCACTTGACATAAGTAAGTAAACAACATGAAATTCATAACACAATCACATAACTCAAGTATTTTGGTAATGTGGAAAAGGTTTGCCTATTAGGGCTACAAGTTTTGATCACTTCTGGTGATCTTACCCTATTAGGAGTAACATATTAGATCAGCTAGATCTACCTAGTTATAGGATTTTAACAACACTAATGAAGTGTGTACTCGGTTTAAGAGATTTACATAAGACTGTTAAATCTACTCTGTTAAGAGATTTATCAAAAAACTCTATTACAATTATTAGAAAGCAATAGGCCATTATCTGCTAGTTAACAACTCAATTGTCTGAAATATATCAATAAGTGCTCATCAAAATATCACCTTATCAGCGATGAATCTCTACTCTAAACTGCTCGGTATCCTTCTCTGATTCTGCTTAATTTGATATCCTCTGTTCTCTGTTCTTCTTGGTAAACTGATTGACTTGAAGTTAGACAATGGCTTCAAGTGATTCGTGATTCATATATATTAGTTCAACAACCTCTCTTAAAATGATGTGAACATACAAAATATATAGTGTTTTGTTTTTGCCGCCTTAGCAAAAATTAGGTTACAAAAATAATCATAACCCTAAGATCTACAGTGCAAAATTAACCTAGATCAACTATTACAATAAGATAAACATTACATTTAATGAGTATCTATTACAATAAATGCTCCTCAATCTTGGTAAAATGTTTTATGATCTGTTGTAACCATTTGCATATAAGAATGTGCCATTTCAGATTACTATGCCATTTTCTGTGATCATCGGTAAACACTGTATAAACTACTCGATGTATACTAGGACGCTCGGTGTTTACTATCCATTAGTGTCAGTGTCTGCTGGTGCTTGATAAACTGTACGATGCTTAGTGTAAAGGCTTTACCGACTGCTCTATCTTACTTCTGGTTACTGACCAACTCAATATAAGTAACTGACCAACCTGTTTAATATCCTTTGATACTAATGACAACCTTAAATGCCTAATAGAGATTAACAATCTCCCCCTTTGGCATTAGTATCGAAACTTCAAATGTATATAGAAAAAATGTTTCTATATATTCCTTATGTCTCCACCATATACATATATACACAAAAAATTCTAAGTACAAAGTACTCCCCCTCAGTGCATGCTCCCAGTAATATGTAATATAAATATCAAAGTACTTATTTGGCATATACATGTTTTCCCCCTTTTTGATAATATTGCCAAACACCCAAAAAAAATATAATGTATACTTACATCTTGTCAAAAATTGACTGATGGGTTTTCTTCAGTAACTCCAAGAGGTTGTCCCACTCCTCTTTCAAGTTGGTAAGAGCAATATGCTCAAGACTGACTTGTGCATGCATGTCAAATATGTTATCTAACACTGAAATCTCTGGTGTTGCTACAAGTTGTTCAGCTTTGACAATATGTGCTTAAAAAATTTTCAAGTATGGAATGAGTTCTGTTTGTAACTCTGTAACCTGATTGGTGATGTGTGCTTCTTGTTTCCTTAAATCTGCTATCAACCATCGGAGTTCTTGTACTCAGTGAATATGCTTTAAGAAAGAATTCAGCTCGGTTATAGCTGCTTGTGTACTCAACTATATTTCTGCTTCTAAACCTTTTATCTTTTCACCAACTTCTACAGTGAAGTTGTCTAGAGTACAAAGCTAGATCAAAAATTGAATGATTATCTAGGTGATAGATTTTACCTCGATAATGACCTCAAATAATTTTACCTTTTTCAGTGCCACTTCTGTGCTAATCCTTTCTGCCAATTCATCCTGAATTTTTGATTCTGCCCTTTCTTCTATTCTTTTATCTGCATCTGTATCAAGGGCATTGATTGTGTCGGTGAGTGTGGCAAGTTGATCTATGATGAGAGTATTCTCATCAATACTTGTCTCCAATACTATTTGTTGAAGAATATCCTATACATCATGTAACACTTCCTTTCTTTTGTGTTCTTGCCTTAACTTTTCTTGTGCCACCTTCCTTGAACATAGCTCCCCATATTTACTTAGGTCCTCGGGGCTTAGGGTTCTCGGGTCACATTCTGGTATAATTATGACTTCATCAATAGTGATCGGCCCTTTTTTTTTTTCTTCTTCTTCTTCTTCTTCTATGTAAGAGGTGACTTCTTCTCTTTAATAACAATAGCTTGTTCTACACTTTTCTAAGTATCCTTCCCAATTGACAATGTATCTTCCTTCTTCTTCTCCTCGGTAGATGGTGTGGGAGTCTCAGTTGTAGTGTCAAAGGAGTTCACCTCAGTTGATTTTGTTCCTTCTGGTTCCTTTGTTTCTATAGACTGTGCCTCTATTTTGGTAGGCTCATTTGTATCTACAAGTTGCTCAGGTGCAGGTATCCCTGTTGTATCCTTTTTTTGCTTGGGATGTGTGTCGATGGGTTGTACTTGTGAAAATATTTTAGCTACCTTTGCAAGTATAGGTAGTTCACTCGGTAGAGATATGAACACACTATCAGTGTCTAATGCTTCATCTTTGTTTAGTGCAATAGTCACATCATCATCATCTTTATCATCAAGATCACCATTTGTGATGTCCTCAATGAGTACATCGTCATCGATTTTCTTCTTCAGTTGGATCTGTACATGATCTGGTGCATCCTGTGAAATTCTCATTTCTTCCTTTTTTTCAGTGATATCAATTACCTCGATAACTGATATACCAGTGTCCTCTATCTTCTTTTCTTTTTTATCATTAATGAAAATACCTTTACCTTTTGAACTATGTCTCTTCTTAGACAGTTTCAGGAATGCTTCTTGTTCAGCTTTCTCTTCTGCTTTCAAAATTGATGTCCATAGAGAATCACATGTGACATCCATATCAGCCACATTCTTATCCATTATCGACATAGCTCTATTCTTGACTAGAAATCTAGCTTCGTATTTTGTCAAGTATTCACTTACAACATCATAGATAAAGTGTGGGGATGTACGAACTAATGATCATTCTCTTTTCCTTTTCTCTATATCTAGTGCAATAGCCCATTTCTCATTTATGTTGTCATCTAGATCCTTTAGTAATTGAAATGTGAATTCCATTGGTACTCTCTTGAATTTAATCATCATCTAGATGATAACATGTTCTAGCTTTGTCTTGTCCTTAGTTGACATTTTTTCAAATTTGCCTATGCCTAGATCTGCAAGATTTCCATTTTCAATTATATCTTCAATGATTTCTTCTATTGTACTTTCCCTATTACAAACTATCTTGAATTGATTAGGATCATTTTTAGTTTCATTCTCTTCTATATCTTCTTTACTTCTGACCAACTTTCTTCTTTTCTTTGTTGCCTCAGCTACAACCTTAGTCTTTCTCTTAACATATTTCATTTTCGGTGTAGCTTCCCCTAATTTCTTAACTTTTATTTCCTCTTTCATTGGAGGGGATGAGGCTGCAGTTGATGATCTTGTTTTCATACCTCTTTGTTCTTGTAACTACATTACCTGTTCAACATTGGTGGGAGAGACCAGTGTGGGATCCTTTTCTTTGTTTGACTCGGTCTCCTCGCTATCATAAGGTTTGTCAGCCAACTGTAATTGACCTTTGTTTGCTTGATCAATCGGTATCTCTTCAGATGTTTTTGACTTATCTCCATATTTAGCAGTAAGATCCTTCTTCATTTTCTCTAGCATTCTGTGAATTCTACCGATCTCAATATTAGTAGATATCCTAGATTTAGCTTCTTCGAATACTCTGAACCTGGTGGCTGTGGGATCCTTCGGTACTGCAAGCAATGCATTAATAGATTTCAAGGTGAAATCATAGTCCATTTCATATCCCATCAGTGCCAGCCATTTTAGTCTAGGTTCTACTGCCTTTATCATAGAATGATCGGTGCTGACTACAAAACATATGTCATCTTCAAATTTACTTACTAATTCCCTAGGAATTCTGCTTCTTTGATGCATTTTTGTCTTAAATTCTTTAAAATATGCATCAAATTCCTTATTCAGATTATCTCCTAAATTTCTCATCATTTCACCAATTTGTGTAGTTATCGGTTTGTTAGATTGCTAGTTTACTTTACCGATACTAGGTAGATATTTTTGTAGATAGAAAAATGTAAAGACAAGTAGTGATCCGTACTAACATGTGTTGGACTTCTTTGATCTTATTATCTTCATATTCACTTTCAATTGGTGTAGGATTATTTCGGCAAGATCTACCTGGTGATCTCTCTTCGCAATTTTATATGCCATGTCCACGGCATTGCAGAGTACACTATTTAGTCTGCTAGATTGAAATATCTTATACCCAATGACATGAGCTGCGAACTTTACCGCTGGGTCTTTGATGGTTGAAATTTTTAGTGCCCTACCATCCCATTGAGCTCCAGTGTTGTTTTCAATGTCAGGACAAGATGAACTTTGAAAGGCTTTTGCTTTGTCGATTGTAGGGTACCCAGTTACCCTATAGATAATCTTCTTTGTGACCTCAATAGGTTTATCTAACCAAAATTTTCCATCATGAAATCTTCTTAGCAAGATTCTTATCCAATCATTGCTGAATGTTTGTGGGAAATATGTAAAATGTGATAACCCTGATTCCTGAATCTTCTTGTATTCAGATTTTATCTTTCCATTCGGTCCACACACTTGTTGATAAGTAGCAATGGTCTCAAAATCACCTACTTCGCTGATTTTGCAGTGAATATAGGCCCTAACATCTTATGTTAACAAAACCCTATCTGGAATACTTGAAAAAGCACCCATATCATCCATTTGTGCTGCAACCTTGGGATGTGGTTTGAATTTGGCCTTGGCAAAATTATCCCTGACAATTAATTCTACTTCCTCAATGTTTTTTGATTTTCTTGTGATCGATGTTGATGCCATAAATCAATTCTAGGGTTTTGGCAAGCAATAGATAACCAGTATTCGGTAGGAAAATCAACTTACTAGATATCATCGAAGAATTTGTTGTCAGTTCAATCTACAGTAGCTTTGAATCTTTTCTAAAAATCTTTAGCTCAAACTCTTCTCTTTAAAATTTCTATTTTTCAAAATTGCAATGTAAAAATGAACTCTATTTCCGCGTATTTATAGACTTTTTGATATTCCCACTCAAACTTTTATGTAATAAATGCTACATCTAACTTTTGGTATGACACAGCTATCAGCTCAGTGACTACTAAAATTTTCATCTGCTCAGTTAACATATATTTTCTTCATCGTTTGATACATATGCTCAGTTAACCTTAGATAGTGATTACCGATGGGTAACCAACTCTCGGTCTCTCTGTCACCGACTGTATAACATTGTTAGCTTATGACAACTAAACCATAGTGCATCTTTATTCATGTAGATTTGGTATAATAACATTATGCATAAAGAACTGTATGTAAAATGTGATCTTTTGAAATATCAGTCCCATACACACATTTTTCACTTTAAGTGGAGATACCAATGTCACCCAATCCAGTGGACAAGGTTTCACCGACAGTGTTACTTGACTCAGCATTCTCATTAGATGCATTCTTCCACATTGTGTTCCTTAACTTTGTGATTTCTGCAATGTTATATCCACTCTCAAATATATGGTTCTCATCTAGTGCTTGGTCTCTGTAGTTCTTTCTTAAATGACCGACCTTGTGATAGTGCATACATGCCATCCCAGAGTTTGTCCAGTTTCTTGATTGTCCAATCCGACTCTTTTTGTAACAATTTGCTATAATGTGTCCATATCTACCACACACAACACAATTAGTCCATGTATTATAATCCCGAACATAAGAGTTACCTTGTCTCTTCAGTTGATATGACCTACATTGTGGTGTCTCCTTGGGTGTCCAGACTTGCTTCATTTTTGCCTTACAGTCTCGTGTAGTGTGTCCATTCTTGTTGCAATTATAACATATTTTCTCCATAGTAGTGTTGTTAGCAAGATCTTTTGCTTAGCTCTACACTCATAAGAAGGATGTCCAAACTTTCCATAGTAGTAACAGTATCCATTAAACTTAGGAGTGAGAGGAGGTTTACCTTGTGCTTTGCTTCTACACACATTAGATGTATGTCCCGGTTTGCCACAATGATAACATGTCAACACTTTAGGTTTTTGATTTTGACTAATGTTGACTTTTTTAGCTTGATGTGATGTTTCTCCTTCACTGGTGTAGCCTATACCAGCTCTACTCCCAAATATTCTCTGATTAGTTAAGAAGTCATCAATCTTCTTGGAGCTATCCTCAGCAAGTTTCTTCATTTCATTTTGTTGCTATTGATTTTTCACTTCATTTCTCATCTTCTCATTTTCTTCTCTGAGTCTTGCAATATCTTCTAGTTTCATTGATAATTCTGCATTCACTCGGTTTACTTCTTGATTCGCAGTCATCACTTCATTGGTTGTATGGAAATGTTGCTTAGTGAGTCTTTGTATCTCCTTTTCTTTGGTTTTAAGTTGTTCACTTATCTGTCTTCGGTCATCGATTGCCAAATTTTTCTCTTGCTCAGCTTGATGTTCTTTGTTCATTGTTTCTATCATTCTCACCATCTGAGATTCTTGACCGATTTGTAGTTCTTTCACTTGATCAGTTAAGTATTGATTCTTTTTAGATAGATCAATGATTATGTTCTCAGATCCATCAGAGATGCTTCCAGAACGAGATCCACTATGCTCAAATATGTCATCAATAGGTTCTTCATGATAACTGATCTCATTTTTTAGTCTGGCTAGGTTCTTCCTTTCATCCAGAAGTTTCTTCAGTTCTTCCCTAGCTTGCTTATATTATTTTACAAACATTTTCATTTGTATCTTTTGATTCTCAATAGTCTTGTCAAGCTTGTATCTCTCAATGACTTAGATCTTTACCATTCAGTGGTCAAACTATTCAATAAGAGAACTGTGCTCTGATACCAATTGTTGGAATTAGGAGAGATAGGTATTGAGAGGGGAGGGGTGAATCAATGCCTTCAAAACTTTACTTGTAAAACCTTTCAAATCTAAAACTATAAACAGTGATAACCGACCAATGTAACTTGAATTTAATTGCATGAATCATTATCTACTTCACATAAGTAAGTAAACAACATGAAATTCATAACAAAATCACATAGCTCAAATATTTTGGTAATGCAAAAACCCTTGTTAGAAGGTAAAAACTGCAGTGGGGATGACACCCACAAATTCTTCACTACAATAGATAGAAAATATTTGTCTATTAGGGCTACAAGTTTTGATCACTTCTGGTGATCTTACCCTGTTAGGAGTAACATATTAGATCAACTAGATCTACCTAGTTATAGGATTTTAACAACACTAATGAAGTGTGTATTTAGTTAAGAGATTTACATAAGACTGTTAAGTCTACTCTCTTAAGAGATTTATCAAAAAACTCTATTACAATTATTAGAAAGCAATAGGTTGTTATCTTCTAGTTGACAACTCAATTTTATGAAACAGATCAATAAGTGCTCATCAAAATATCACCTTATCTATAATGAATCTTTTCTCTGAACTGCTTGGTATCCTTCTTTGATTCTGCTTAATCTAATATCCTCTGTTCTCTGTTCTGCTCGGTAAAATTATTGACTTGAAGTTAGACAGTGGCTTCAAGTGCTTCATGATTCATATATATTAGTTCACCAACCTCTCTTAAAGTGATGTGAACATACAAAATATATGGTGTTCTATTTTTTCTGCCTTAGCAAAAATTAGGTTACAAAAATAATCATAACCCTAAGATCTACGGTGCAAAATTAACCTAAATCAACTATTACAATAAGATAAACATTACATTTAATGAGTATCTATTACAATAAATGCTCCTTGATCTTGGTAAACCATTTTACAATCTATTGTAACCATTTGCATAGAAGAATGTGCCATTTTAGATTATTATGCCATTTTCTGTGATCATCGGTAAACACTGTATAAACTACTCGATGTATACTGCGATGCTTGGTGTTTACTATTTGTTAGTGTTGGTGTCTACTAGTGCTTGGTAAACTGTGCAATGCTTAGTGTAAAGGCTTTATCAACTACTTTGTCTTACTTATGGTTACCGACCAACAAAATATAAGCAACCGACCGACCTATTTAATATCCTTTGATACTAATGACAACCTTAAATGCTGAATAGAGATTAACAAATTTGATTGTGTGAGTAATGACTATGTTGCATGTGTAGTTGGATTACAGGTCCACGTTCAACCACATATATTTTGGCACCCACCGTGGGGCAGAAAAGATCAATTTCTAGCCTCATTCTTGATTTTTCTGACAGGAAATTTGAGCTCTGTCATGCATCCGTACTTTCCTATGTACTGATTCTCACGCGAGAATGCAGACCATACCGCATGAAGTTTCACTCTCTCATCTAAAATTTCACTATCTTCACGCAGCACCCTATGTTTGCTCATGCACTATGGAGTACTTCCTCATGTGAGATTTGACTCCATTTTTTAAAAATTCTTCAGTCTCTGTGTTTTTTTGTTCCAGATTTCTGACAGTTTCTATTTGCTGTTAATTTCCATTTCTTTGTTCTTTTCACAGCATAATAGTTTTTGCAGGTCATTTGTCGAAGAACATAAAACATGCTAATGGTATGATTGCGGGATGATAGTCAAAGATCTCATAAAATGTTGTGTTTGTTTTCTTGCTTTCATTCACATAGTCTAATTAGGGCCTCATTAAAATTTCTTGAGAATTTTGATAGTGGGCTAGGGAATTTGGCTCTTCATTCCATGGAGGTGATGACCATGAATGAACCCAAAAACTCAACGATCCTACTAATATGATAGATTCTTGGGGAAGTGAGGAAAGGTAGTGAATTTTTAGCACTTCTACTCACCAGGGGATTATGTTGTTCTCTCTTTGAGAGAACCAGAAACCCAAAAGCATGTGGATTTGGTGAAGTGAAGCTAACTTGGTGATGAATCTACTCGATGTGTTTGGGTGAAGTGATGAGGTAGAGAAGTATGCTCTTTTCTCATTGAGAGAAACAAAAAATCAAACTCTTGGATCTAAGCCAAGTTGTGTCACTTTTAGAGGGCCTATCGGAAGTTGAACCTCCAGGAATGACCCAAGTGAGTACAAACCTTTCGCTGGTGATTCCACCTCACTTTAATAAAAAATTCTTTGTTGAGTCTAAAGACTCCAAAGCCATATTAGCTTCCTTCTCATGATTTCAACTATCATCTTAAGAAGGCCTTGTTTGTTGTACTGAGTGGCGCCACTCCTAGCCCTGCTTGTAGGGGTGTACAGCTTTCAAGTGTCAATTTGGCTATGAGGCCCTAGCCCTGCATTGGGGGCACTAGAGGTTAGTATGAATGGAATCCTATTAAAAACTTTTCTTAGCTAGTGGCCTATGCGGTTCACCTCCGAAAGGAGGCATAATATTTGCACAGGGAGGGGGAAGAATCTCTCCCATAGATTCCCACCATAGGCATACACCTGGATGCTTGAAGGTGGTATATGACACTGGCCCCTGCCACAAGGGTAACCTTTGAACATATACTATTAAGTCCTTGGAAATAGCAAAAATACGAGCGCCCTCTAGGGGGTGACATCGCTGTGTGAGGTGCACGTATGCACATAAGCAGTGGGGCAAAGGTTTTGTCTTCTCACCATTTTTTTGGTAGGGATAGCTATGTGTTTATTATCGAGTCTTAAACATTGTCCAATCATGATCAAACAAAGACTCCCCTGATACTATCAAGTTGCTTTGTCCTTGATAGGTCTGTTAATGACTACTTCTTGTGTTACAACTGCTTGATCTAAACCTTTGTGTCTTTAAATGAATGCTTGAAACCTCAAAATGAGATTTTTGATTAAACTATTCTTCAAACCTATCAGGAAACTAGATTTTCTATTAGACATCAATTCAGGTTGTATCTCAGAATTCAACTTTTACCTCAAAAATTGTGTCGATTTATTAGACTTTAGATCTATCCCGCGTGAAGTTTCACTTTTCAGAGTGTTTCCTCGCATGAAGTTTGGTGTTTTCCCATGTGGCTTGTTTTTTTCTCACACAAACCTATACCTAAATCCCAAAAATAGAGAGTAAATTCCTGTTGATTGGTCAAACCTTTTCCTAATCTACTTTTTGTCTGGGGTCTATTTTTCTATTTTCCTATTGTTCACTATCAGAAATTGGGTGTCCCAAGTTGGGAATCGACTGATATTTTCTTTGACTCGTGTTGTCTCTCATTTGTCCATCTTATCTCTTTATGCTTTTATGCCTCATGTTGTGATAGTCTTATCTTGATTGTTCTAGCCACCTCTTTTGATGATTTGTACTAGGTCCATCTTGCATCTTGGCTATTCTAGTCATTTATCTCCTTTTTGTTATCTTAGAGATAAAGTTTTTAGCATTATCCTAAGTCTTCTCTCATCACATCTTCATCTATGACTATCATGACTCAAAGTGGAAAAACTTATCCCATTCAGAATACTGGTCAAGGTAGAAGTGAACCTCCTAATCAAGAAATAGATCATCCTGAGTCTGTCACAAAATTTGAACTTTGTGAGAGGTCCTAAAGCTCTTTATTGAGTACTTCAAAAGATAGCCTATCTCAACCATCACCTTCGGTGTTCCAAGAGTTTTTTAATCCCCTGTTTGAAGCACAACCTAGTTTCTCATTCCAAGAGCGAGACAACTCATTCTTCCAAGACAATTCATTGTTTCGTGACTTTGGAAGACCACTCCCTTGGATGACTCCTATTATTGAATTTGTTGATACTGATCACGATATCTTCCCACTTGAATTTGTTAAATATTTTGATCATGTTCATTCATTAGAAGTTACTTGGGTTTCACCCTTCTGACATCGTTCACATCATTTTACTGAGTCTTCATATGTTGCACAGCCCTACATTGATAAGATGGGAGATCCATTTGACTTTCGGCCAGGCAAATATTGCAAAGACTAGGACCAATCTCATAGCAACATGTACCATGGTCAAACTTCTAATGAGAAACGTTATGGTTAATCTCAACATGACCAAAATCAGTCCCACAATGATGATCACCTTGAAAGAAAACTCAAGGGGATCAGTAAGCACACTTCTATCACCCTCCCCCATTTGATCAATAACAAGATCAAATTCCTAGTATTTATGAGATCCTTGGTAATGAAAATGATGTGATAACTCAACGTGATATAGATGCTACTAAATCTAATAAAAGCCTTATCAAAATGATGGAGATCCTCCTTTTAGAAGAAAAGGAGAAGTACTTTCTTGAGTTAGTGCAACAAGGGGTCAAGTTACCCCCAAACTTTCAAGTTGAGACACTTATAGCTAAAGAGGAAGAAACTAAAACCGGTAAGCTACAAAAGATGATCCAAAGCATGCAAGATGAGATTAGTCAACTTGTAAAGGAAAAGGATAAACCCGTGCAACAATTCACATTGGATAATATATGCCCTTTTCCTTTTGACAAGAGTATTTGCATGCCTCCTTTTCCAAAAGGAGTGGAGCTGCCCAAATATGACAAGTACATGGGAACAACCGATCCCCAAGAACATCTAAGGGAGTTTGGTGCCTTGTCGATGGAATTTATACATGATCAAACTTATCTTATGAGACTCTTTCCTCGTAGCTTGGGTGGGCCCGCTATGGAGTGGTTTTGCAGATTACCTCCTGGGATTAATAATTTTGACGAGATCGCTAATCTATTCCTTCAACATTATTCTCACAACATTCAACACCCTATCAACATCTATGATTTATGTAATCTGACACAATGATAGGGAGAGTCTTTCTTGTCTTTTCTCCAAAGATGGAGACAACTTTGCAGAAAGTATCCATGCAAGTTACTAGAATCTAAGAAAACTTGACATCTTTTTGGACAATCTTGTCCCAGACTTTGGATACCAAGTGCAACTATAAGGTCCTTTGACCTTTGACAACATGATCAAATAGGCTATGAGGATAGAGGCCTTTATGGTTAAGAAGGGTGAATTAACTTTGAATAAGGACAATAAACAAGGATTCTCCATGAACAAGGATAAAGGAAAAGCTATCAACAAGAATAGAGACATGGTAAATGATGGAGTGGTTGATAATGTCACCAAAAAGCCTTCAAAGCCTATTTTTAATCTAACCTTGAGTATACAAGTGGCTAAGGCTGTTGAAAAGGCCACCACTGATAATCAGAAAACTTCAAGATTTTCTAAGAATAAACCTTGGGCCTCTTGACCCAAGCCTGACTTTATGCCTTTGGGGGAGCCTCTTGATGTGGTCTATTAAACTCTTATATAGAATCAAGTTCTTACTCCCTTGGAAAAGAATCCTTATGGCCCACAACCACGACCTCGTTGGTGGAATGACAATGCCTATTGTGACTATCACCAAAACATTGGTCATAAGACTTCTACTTGTCTTCAGCTGAAGCATAAGGTTCAAGATCTCATTGATAATGGTGACATTCTTGTGGATAATCATAATAAGAATTTAGATCATTAGGCATTTAAGGATCCTTTTCCTCCTCATGAGAAAGGTGAGTCTTCCAAAGCTAAGAATACTAACACCAAAGAAAACTACACGTACACTGCTAATGATAATGTCATCAACATGATTGAACCTGTTGGAGTTGAGTATTGCGATGTGATCACTTTCAAAGGGAGTGGTGATGCTCCCAAACCCAAGACTCCTTTCATCTTGCATAATTCCACATCTCATTTGTCTGAATCTGAACAATCCCAAGATTGTGCCAATGATCATGTGGAAGAGTTGTTTTGAAAGGTCTTGATCCTCCTGTATCTCCTCTAAAACAAACTATGGATAAGATTGCTCCAAAACAAACTATCGATAAGACTGCTACTGGTCCTACCAACAAAGCCTTGAAATCAGCCCCTATGCCTAGTGTCTCTAGTTATAGCATTTTAGATCAGCTCCAATGAACCAATGCTCAGATTACCCTTTTTGAGTTGTTGAAGATATCGCCTGCTCACAGGAAGATTTTGGATAAAGCCCTTGCCGAGGAAAACATTCCCAAGGATCTTGATCTTAACCGGTTCCAATCTATGATGGGTCATTTGACCTCACCACATTTTTTGTCCTTCTCTAAAGAAGATGATCACTCTCTGAGCCATCCTCATAATGCTCCCTTGTGTTATCTCTATCAAGCATTGAAGGTTGTCACTTAGTATCAAAAGGCTATCATACATAACGGTCAGTCACTTACATTGAGTTAGTCGGTAACCAAAAGCAAGATAGACTAGTTGGTAAAGCTTTCACACCAAGTACTACATAGTTTACTGAGCACCAGCAGACATCGACACTGATAGACAGTAAACACTGAGCATCATAGTATACACCGAGCACTTTATACAGTGTTTACCGAGGATCACAGAAAATGACATAGTAATATGAAATGGCACATTCTTCTATGCAAATGGTTACAATAGATCGTAAAATGGTTTACCAAGATCGAGGAGCATTTATTATGAAGATACTTATTAAATGTAATGTATATCTTATTGTAATAGTTGATCTAGGATATTTTATACCATAGATCATAGGGTTATGACTATATTTTGTAACCTTATTTTTGTTAAAGCGGAAAAAACATAACACTATATATTTTGTGTGTTTGCATCATTTTTGTTGTGAAATGATATATATGAATCATAGAGCACTTGAAGCCATTGCCTAACTTCAAGTCAATCAGTTAACAAAGCAGAACAAAGTATAGAAGTTATCAGATTGAGTAGAATTAGAGAAGGCTACCGAGCATAACAAAGTAGAGATTCATCATAGTTAAGGTGATATTTTATAAGCACTTATAGATCTATTTCAGACAATTGAGTTGTCAACTAGTAGATAATTACCTATTGCTTTTTGACAATTGTAATAGAGTTTTGAATAAAATATCTTAACAGAGTAGACTTAACAGTCTTATGTAAATATCTTAACCGAGTGCACACTTCATTAGTGTTGTCAAAATCCTATAACTAGGTAGATCTAGCTGATCTAATATGTTACTCCTAACAGGGTAAGATCACTAGAAGTGATCAAAAACTTGTAGCCCTAACATGCAAACCTTTTCTATTTGCAATAGTGAAGAATTTGTGGGTGTCATCCCCACTACAGTTTTTACCTTCTAACAAGGGTTTATGTGTTACCAAAATACTTGTGTTATGTGATTATCATATTAATTTCATATTTTTTAATTTCATAAGTTAACTAGATGATTGATTCATGCAATTATATATAAGTTATTTTAGTCGGTTATCACAGTTTACAGATATAGATCTGAAAGGTTTACAAGTAAAGTTCTTGACGGCACTGATTCACCCCTCCCCTCTCAGTACCTATCTCTCCTAATTCCAACACCTTACACATAGAGGTCATGATAGGTCCCAAGTGTGTCCATCACGTGCTTATTGATAATGGTGCTGGTCTCAACATCTGTTCTGCTAAGTTTCTCACCTAGCTAGCTTATTATGAGGATTGCATAGACTCCCACAAAAAGATTACTATTAAAGCTTATGATGAAGAAGAATGCAAATCCCAAGGCTTAGTTGTGCTACCTATCCATGTAGGACCTATTGAGAGAGATGTTACTTTTCAAGTCCTTGATATTCCTCTTGCATACAACATCTTGTTGGGTAGACCATGGATTCATGAGATGTAGGCTGTTCTATCTACATACCATCAATGCATCAAGTTTCCTTTCCATGGTGTGGAGGTCACTATTCCTACTAATACCAACTACTCTTGCAATACTCTTGCACAGTCCACAGATAGTTTGGTTCCAAAAAATAGAGAATCCACTGAGTTCTATGATGATAAGCTTAGAGAAATGGAACAAACTTTGAAACTTAAGGATATAGGCATGGGAGAATACTGAATTGAACCTGTGCTATCACTAGCAGCTCTACCTCCATCCCCATGTTGTTATGGGAGACCTTCTGAGAATAAAAAATCTATTGTTAGCTCTCCCCAAATAGTCTATGATGGTGCCTTTGTCAAGGCTTCAACACCCCTAGAAGATGAGGAAGAAGAAAGAGCTATTACAACTTGGATCTATAAAGGGAAATAAATAGTTGAAACAAATACTCCACCTCCACAATTAGAACAAGAGCCATACAGTGAGGCCTTCAAAATCATGAAGTGCTTTGGCTACAAAGGGAGTGGTCCTATAGGAATGAATGACAATGGCTTGCTGAAACCCATTGAAGCCACAGGTCGTAGGACCAAAGACAACATGGGTCTTGGCTTCAAGAAAGTCCCATTTCATCTAGGGACAAGGAAATTTGTGCTAGAACCTAAACCTGAACAAGAATTTAAAGATACTACACCACTGATAAATCCAAAGGCCAGTTCTAATGAGGATACTTTCCCATATCCTATTCCTCTGTATCTTGTAGCATTCTTTGAAGAACCTGATAAGCCTATTATTCCTATCCATATGGTAGGGACTGATAGTGACTCAGATGAGACCTCCTCAATATATCAACTCACATATGACCAATGGAGGGAAATGCAATATGACAATGCTGGTTTCCAAGGTGAACCATACATACCTCCACATTTCAAAAGCGGTTTGAACAAGATCAAATTCAGCAAACTATAAATGCTACCAAAAGTGGAAATGAGTCTGATGGTATGACAAGTGCTAATGGGATTCCCTCATCAAGTACTGATTCACATGAGTATGAGTTTGACTCTTTGTTTGATGCTACTTATGATGTAGACATAGATACTGTTCATGTGTATTAAAACCCCTTTCAAAGTAGGTGAAGGGTCTAGCGTTAGGACACATGAATTTGATGCCATAGGTGTTAAGATGTTCTCTACTTCTGACATGGGGTCTCAAAGAGATTCAAATTCTCCTTTGGATGAGATTTCTCTAGGTCTTGAATTACTCATCCACACTTTTGATGGTTATACCATGAATGCAATTGAACTAACCACTACTACTCTTTCGCTTCGTCATCCTGATCTAATAATCTGGAACTCCCCTTCCGCATCCAATGAAGTCCTAATGTTCCAGAATGATTATGATCTAGCCTATTACCTCCATGCTATTGAACCTATAATGTCCTCCACCAATGAAAGCAGTGTCAGCATGACAGAGGCAGATATCAAGTATCTTAGTCAAAAAATTAAAAGAAGAAAAAATAGATGCTCTGATGGTGAAAACCACTTTGTGGTAGTATCAGAGCCAAAAATAGTAAAAATAAAAGATGTATCCAAGGATGAGATACTTGATACTCTCCCGAGCCATTTTCAAGAGAGATCATTAGTTTTGATTGAGCCAACACAACCAGTGAATTTGGGTACAAAGGCCACAAATTATACATCTAGCATAGTCATTATCTGCAAGAGAAAAGAAAGAGTTCACTAGCTTCTTTCAAAAAAAGAAAATAAACATTGCATGGACCTATTCTGGTATGCCTAGATTGGATCCCAATCTAATCATGCATCATTTTTCCATTGCACCAGGTATTAAACCTGTCAAACAAAAGCTTCGAAAGATGCATCCACATGTGGCACTTCTAGTCAAAGCTGAGCTAGAGAAGTTTGTTAAGGTTGGTTTCATAAGGACTATTGACTATGCAGAGTGGATTTCAAATATTGTCCCAGTCACAAAACATGATAAATCCATTCAGGTGTGCACAGACTTTTGGGATCTAAATAAGGCATGCCCAAAAGATGATTTCCCATTTCCTAATATTGATATGATAGTAGACATGATAGTAGGTTATGAGTTGTACTCCTTGATGGATGGCTTTTTTGGCTATAATCAAATAAAAATTGTGCCAGAGGATCAAGAAAAGACTACTTTCACTTATACCTAGGGCACCTTTTTCTAGAATGTCATGCCTTTTGGGCTTAAGAATGTTGGAGCAAAATATCAAAGAGCTGCCACTACCATTTTTCATGATATGATGCATAAAACAATGGAGGACTATGTGGATGATACTTTAGCCAAAATTATGCATTGAAGAACTCACCTTGCAGATTTGGGTCCCATTCTTGACCACATGGAACAATTTAGTCGTAGAATTAATCCCAATAAGTGTGCATTCGGTGTCACTTCTAGGAAACTCTTGGGTTACATCGTTTCAGCTAAAAGGCATAGAAGTTGATCCAGAAAAAGTTCAAGCTATTATGGACATGCCTCCACCTAAGAACATCAATCAGATGGGAGGACTTCAGGGAAGGCTACAATCTATTTGACATTAAATTTCACAGTTGGCTGATAAGTCACAACCATTCACTAAAACTTTGCATAAGTGTGTGACTTATGAATGGAATCAAGAATGTGACAAGGGACTCACTCAAATAAAATAGTATCTTGCCAATCCACCTATATTGATGCCTCCTATTCATGGGAAGCCGCTCATACTATACATTTCAGCTATGAACACATCTTTGGGTGCTCTCGTAGCTCAAGAGGATCAAAACAACAAAGAGAGAGACCTTTATTATATCAGCAGAACATTGGTCTCTTATGAGATGAACTATTTAGTCATTGAAAAAGCTTGTCTAGCAGTGGTGTTTGGTTCACAGAAATTGTGGCATTATATGTTGGCTCACACTATGAAGCTCATTGCAAAAATTGATCCACTAAAGTACTTACTAAGCAAGGCTACCCTCATGGGTAGATTAGCAAAATTGGTTATGATACTTAGTGACATTGAGTATGTGGATAGAAAAGCTATTAAAGGAAAAGCAATTGCTGATTAGTTGGCGGAAGCTCCTCTGAAAGATCACCAGCCTCTAAACATTGAATTCCTAGATGAGTCCATTCTGCTTCTCACACATCAATCTTGGAGCATGTTCTTTGATGGATCATTCACTCAGCAAGGATCAGGTGTAGGCATTCTATTTATAACACTTCAAAGACATTCATTGCGTAAGGCTGAAAAAATGATGTTTCCCTACACAAACAACATAGCTAAATATGAATTTCTCATCAATGGTATTAAGATAGCCCTTGAATGGCATGTGGATGAGCTCAAGGTCTTTGGAGACTCTTAGTTAATCATCAACCAAGTTAATGATGTCTATCAAAAAAAAGATGACAAGCTAGTGCCTTACAAAAGAATGGTGGATGATCTCAAATAGTACTTTGCACACATTTCTTTCCAACAAATCCCAAGAGAAGACAATAAAGCAGCCGATGCTATGGCCACTCTTGCCTCAATGTTACAGATGCCAAAAAATGACTTCAAACATGAATTGCTGGTGGAGACATTATGCTACCTAGCCTATGAAATTCCTAAATCTAGGATGATCTGTTCAGTCATTAGACATGACTCATCCTGCTACCACCATATCTATTCATACCTTCATGACCAAATCATTCCAGACACCTATACCCAGAATGAAAAATGTCACCTAATTCATAATGCTTTAGGATATGTGCTCATAGAAAATGACTTGTATAGAAAGGGTCTAGACGGTACCCTCCTTAGGTGTCTAGAACTCGATGAGTCCAAATGTGCATTAGCTGAGGTACATGAAGGTATCTATGGGTCTCATTCAAGTGGTTTGAAATTAGCTCGTAAACTTATTATAGCTGGTTACTACTGGCCGAATATGGAGAAAGAAGCTGTTCAATATGCCAAGGCTTGTAAACAGTGCCAATTTCATGAAAATCTTATCCATGCTCCTGCTAAAGAGCTTATTCCTTTTATCATTTTTTGGCCATTTTAGCAATGGGCCTTTGACTTGGTAGGTCAGATACATCTATCTTCTTCCAAAGGGTACAAGTTCATAATCACTACTATAGAGTACTTTACCAAATGGGTTGAGGTAGTCCCTCTAACTATAGCTGATGGCAAGTTTGTGGCTATATTTATTTTAAGCTATATCATTTGTAGATATGGTGTACCCTCATCCATTATCATTGACAATGGGGGAAAATTCAAGAACAAAGACTTGATAGACTTATGCACCAAATTCAAGATCATTTAGCATTGGCCATCTATCTATTATCCCTAGGGTAATGGACAAGAAAAAGCTTCAAATAAGACAATTCTCAAAATCTTGCACAAAATAGTTCATAAATCTGGTAGAGATTGGCACCTCTAGATTAATCTGACTTTATGGGCCTATAGAACAAGCATTCGAACACCAATGGGGGCCACACCCTTTGCCTTGGTTTATGGAGCAGATGTAGTATTGCCTATTGAGGTCGAGATTCCTACATTGGAAGTCTCTTAGAGGGGCCTCATCACTGATGAAGAAGATAGAATATCCTGGCTACAAGAGCTAGAGTTACTAGATGAACGTCGGAGGGTGGCGTTCAATCATCTTCGAGCATACCAAAAGAGAATGTCCAAAACATACAATAAGAAAGTCAGAAAAAGGGAATTCCAAGTGGGTGATCTTGTCCTAAGAGAGAACCCCAAGAATCAGTAGCAATGGATTAAGAAATGGAAATTTGAACCAAACTGGCTTGGTCCATACATTGTTACTGCAACATTTGGGTCTGGTTCTTATCAACTCTCCACCACTAAAGGAGAGAAACTCAAAGAGTTGATCAACACTCTTCATCTAAATAAGTTCTACATTTGACATTCTCTACATGCTCATGTACATACTTATTGGTCCTGAAAAAATCCTAAAAATGATATATTCTCAAAAATCCTAAAAATTGCAAAATGTCCTTAAAAAAATGATCACCTTAGTGAAAACCTGGTAAATAGGCACTTTGATGTATCTATTATCCTAGTGAAAACATGGTAAATAGGTGCCTTGATAATACTAAAAAAAAATACAAAATTTGAAAAAATACAAAAAAAATTAGATATTCAAAAATACAAAAAAATTAAAAAAAGAGAAAAGTACGAAAAAATTGAAAAAGAAGAAAAATGTGTCATTGATGAAAACCTGGTAAATAGGCTTCATGGTAGCAAAAATAGAATATCTACCAAGATGGTGAAAACCTAGTAAATACGTACCTCTTGTTTCCTGAAGCTATATCTTCTCTCAGTGTGGCTTGGCTCTTAGTTTCCTGCTTAAGTTTCCTTGCATTCTTGCTTTAGTTTGCTTTCCTGCTTTAGTTTTCTTCCTTTGTTTCCTATTCTAGTCTGTTTCCTACTTTGGTTTGCTAGCTCATGCACTTGCTTTTAGTCATCTTCAAGATTTTTCTCGACTCTTCATGGATTGGAACTGGTAACACTTGGGGCCACCTTCCTGGTCTAGGGTGCATTGTCGTATCACTTTCAGAGACTCTTTTGTTCATCAGTCACTAGTGGTTCTCACTACGTCTTCTTGCTGATGCCTAGCTACTTATGAGATTTATCTCCTTGAGGATCTCTCATGTATTAGTTGCTAGTGGTTCCCACTATGCCTACCTACTGATACCTAGCTTTTGTTTGATCTCTCTCTTTTGGGATCTCTTCCTTACATCAATCACTAGTGGTTCTCATTGCGTCTACCTGTTGATGTTTCACTAGTATCTCTGAGATTTCTCACCTTGATAATCTCTCTCATATCGGTCACCAACATTTCTCGTTGTGTTTGACTACCGATACTACATTTAGCTCATTGATATCTTATTGAGACTTCATCTCTCGCGACACTCACCAGTGGTTCTCACTACGTTTTCCTGCTATTACTATCCCATCGAGACTTCGAACGTCATCCTTTACAATTCGACTTCAATCCATTTCAACATGAACTTAAACTAAAACTAAAACTGAATTTTTGTTCCTCTGAGGCATGCTGAGCTTTGTTTTCTTTGAGTGCTTGTTTGTTTGCTTTCTTTTCTTTCTGCTTGCTGGTTTAGCTCTAATGTTCCAAAGAATCTATCTAAGAGGGGTGTCCATTTGTAAGAGCCTCCATCTCATATTGGATGGCCATGCGTACCTCAACTCCTTTTATATAGACGCTTTGGTGAGGTTGGTTCTTCTCCTTGTCTATTTTTGAGTGACTTCTTTCTACTACAAGTGAAATTACAAATGCTCATCCTGCTAAGTGAACGTAAGGGTCACTGTGAACACCATTGAAATGCTTATCTTTCACCTAGAAAAGGGAAGAAACTCTTGCATGTTTGGTGCATCTGTGTGCAAGAAACATTTTGGTCATTCTAGTAGCTATGCTTTAATGCTTATGTCAACTTACTAAATCAAAGGAATAGGTGTTCAGGCCATTATGGCTTCTCGTGCCTTAATGCTTACACCTCATTCTGAAAAATCTAAGACTTATGTCATATTCATATTCTCATGATAGCAATATCAATGAGGGTTGTGTGGCCTCTTGTGACCATCTGAACTTAAAATATTCTATGATGATAAAAATGATGAGTCCAACAACCAAGTCCTAGGGTTGCGTCTAGTTTAGGCTTGCATTGAGACTGTGTTTTTGGTGCTCACTTGATTGTCTTCTTCTAGATCTATTCATCAAAGGTTCTCATCTTTTGTCCAGGGTTCACCATGGGTGCATATAGTTTTTGGGATCAAAATTGAAATCTGACATCTCTAGATGGCTCAAAATCATGTTTCAAAATTTTGGGATCCTTTGGGATCAAACGCTTGTGCAATCAGCCTTCTAGTGTCATTTTCCTACTAGATCCTCATCTTGTCATCATGTTCTCAAGATCTTTTCTCTTTTCATCAAAGTCAAATCTAGTCAACCATGATCAAACTTGGTCAACAGGACCTCTAGATCGCTCCAATTACTTTTGCATCTTCTCGATACTTCTTTAATCTACTCTGAATTCTTCAGGACCTTCGATCTTATCTTTATCTGTAACATCTTTCTATCAATCATCTTTTGATGTGTCATCTTTCAATTTCACTCCTGAGGGGGTAGGATGATTGCATCATTGAATCTTGTCGAACCAATTATTGAATTAGTCTGATCTGAATCATCAGTTCTCATTGCTAGGGGTAGCTCGGTGCCTCATATCTTGTTATCTTATCATCTATCTCTTAGGTATCTAAGAAATCTAACTCAAATCCTTAAGGACCAAGCTTCATTTTGGAGATGGTTCTTGAAATCTTTTAGGTGTTGGGGCAATCTAACCCTAGTTCCTGAGAGTCAAGCTTCATTCTGAGATGGCTCTCGAAATCTCTTTTGGACTGTTATCTGGGCAATCTAACCCAGGTCTTAGAGGATTAACCTTCGTATTGGGGCAATCTAACCCTAATTTTGAGATAGTCCTAAAATATTCATCAATTGGTATTGGGGTGATCTAACCCTTATTTCGGTTCTCTTTTGGATTGTCATCTTTGCAATCTAACTTAGACTTCAGAGAATCATGCTTCTTTTTGATCGGTGTCTTGGCAATCTAACCTAGACTCCTAAAATCTTCGCTCATCTATCATATCATACTATTCTTTGAATCAATGTGCTTCTCACACATCAATTCAAAGACGGGCAAATGTAATACCCCAAAATTGGCACCTATCAATTTCAATCAATTTTGGTGCATTCCTCGAATTTCTGCATCATCGAATTCCTACTTTGCTAGGCAATTTTCTCTCTCCTACTTGACTTTATTTGACTTGATGTCAATTGCAAAATCCCCAATTTGCATTAATCTCATAGTTTAATTAATTCCTAAGTCTTTGACTTTATTAGCTAATTAATCCCTATGATAAATTAATTTAATTCTAAAGTCCTAAGTTCTTTAAATTAAATTAAAATCTACCCCCTTTAGCTAATACCCATAAAAGGAATTAATAAACTACTTGATTATTTGAATGGACACTCTTATTTGAATTAATAATTCAAAATATTCAATAGGTCACCCTATGTGGCAATAAACATTCTTTTAATTAAGTAATTCATGCTTTTTTGTCTCAATTGGGAATGAAGGGTCAACCATTTTGAATCAAGAAACTCTTCATTCCTCTCCTAGGTTTTTCTATAAAATGAACTTATTTTCCTCATTCAAAGGATAGCAATTTGGAGAGTAACAAAACTATAGTCATTTTTAGTCTCAACTATTTCATATTTTCAAGCATTTATTGCATATTTAGATTAATTTCATTTAGTTTAACATTGCATCTTCATTATAATTATTTTGCTTACTTGCTCATAGCTTAATCTCATATTTCTTTCAAGTTATTTAGATTAAAATCTACATTTCATATTTACTTCCAAGTTTTTAGATTAAAAATCTGCACTTCATCCTAGATTACAAACTGCATCTTCATTCTTAGATTAATCTTATTTTGCTTATCATTATAGCTTTCAAAACCTCCATATTAACTCACTTTTATGGTTCTTGGCTCTCCAAATTGAGAGTAATAAAACACCCTGATTAATTAGGAGGCAACAGGTCGCTTCACCATGAATTTTGAATTGAGTAATCAATACTCATTTTCATGATTTGATTGTGTGAGTAATGACTATGTTGCATGTGTAGTTGGATTAGAGGTCCATGTTCAACCACATACAGGTATACCTACACATGGACATCTCTACCAAATAGCCCCCCAAGCAGTGCAACATCCACCTCCACCTCCTTTTGTTGCATCTTTTCCCACATTTACTAACTGCCTGTCTATGCCATCAGTCGCTCAGCAAAGTGCCCTGCCACAATCACAACAATTTAGCTCTAACCATCCCACTAACTCCCTCACACAACCACCCATAGTGCACACCCAAGCCACCATCCCCTTGCTTAGTAATGGAGGTATGCACCCCTCTTATGTCAGCCAACAACAATCATTCTATAAAATACCCTTGCAATAGTAGTACTTCCCAGCACCACAAACCAATCCTCTCATCCCACAACAGCAAGCCACACCATATCCCACCACCTTACATCAGCAATACATCACCCAACAAGCTAGCCAAAATCCATTTTAGATAGCCTTTTCAGCTAGACAATCCCCCTATTCAAGCCCATAATTTTCTCTACATATCCCCCAAATTCACCCGCACCATCAGATCCATTCTCAATGGGAGTACCAACTCCAGCGCCTATCAAATCAAAATGGGAAGAAGTGAGAAATGACCTCAAAGAACTCAAGACTAGTACTGAGGTTAAAATTTTCAAGTTTGAATAAGTATGTCCGTATCCATTTGACATATCAATCACAACACTACCCTTCCCCAAGAATTTTGAAACACCCAAGTTTGATAAGTATCGGGGGAAGGGAGATCCAGTCAGCCATATCAAGGAGTTCTACATGGCATGCCAAGGAGTGGCATTCAATGACATATACCTCATGTGCCTCTTTCCCAAGAGTTTGGGAGGACCTGGTATCAAATGGTTCTACAAGATACCGTATGGGTCTATCTCCACGTTCTCAAAAGTCTCTAAAAAATTTGTGGCCTAGTACGCCCATGACATTGAGAATGAGCTCTCCTTGCTAGACCTATGCAATACTAAGAAAAAAGGAGGTAAAACTCTAGCCGACTATATGTAAAGATGGAAAAACCTCACCATGAGGTTGTCGTACCAACCGTGAGAGAAGCACCTTACCAAGATATTCATTGTCAATTTGCATTTGAAGTTATCCCACTCCATGTGAATGAATTGTATATAGACATATCAAGAAATAAAGGGGAAAGGAATGGACATCAAATGACCTCTTTTGGATGATGGTACCATCAAACATTACAAGGAGAGCTCCGAAGACAGACCCAACAATGAACGATCTCATTATTGGAACAAAAACAAGAATGTGGTCACTAATAGAGCCGCAGACACCAGGAACATCTAGGTTGTTGTAGTTGGTCCCAATCCCTCTCCCCCAACATATCAACAGCAAGCACCTGTATACCAACAACAAGCGACTGCCTATCAACAAGCACCTTATCAGCCAACTGTTAATCAAACCAATGCCATATCTATCACCCAAGGATAGAATAAGCCTCATGTGAAAAACACACATTCATATCTCTTGGAGAACCCATGGACGTTATTTTCTACTGCATGGTCGGTGCCAACCTAATTGTGTATCTACAAACCAAGCCCTTTTACAAGGCAACACCCAAGCCAGCCTGGTATAAGGACAACTAGTACTGCAACTACCACTATGTTAAGGGACATGCTACCATAAAGTGCATGAAACTCAAGCACTATGTCCAAGACCTCATCAATAAAAAGGAGATCATAGTTGACGCACCTTCCCAAACATCACCTAATGCAAACTTATAGATCTATCAAAATGTGTTTCCTAAACACAATGTAGGAAAGAATCAAACTGATGCTAACCCTCCCACAGACCAAGGCAAGGGTAAAAAAGGTGACCACAATGATGGGAAAGATTATACCACTACCTACATCAACTATGATAAATTCATTGGTTGCATTTCCCAAGTTGAAACCCCTATGAATTTGATCTATGTCAGAGGTGCTGAAAATCAATGTGTTGTTACTACCCACAGAGGCCAGATATCTTTTACCAGTGTTAGTACTACAACTATCCCCAGCACACAATACAACCTCCTAGAACACCTTGGGAACACACCGCTCAAATCTCCATCCTTGACCTCCTTCACACATCACCCCTCCATCAAGAAGTCCTCAATAAAGCACTCTAAGAAGCCCAAGTCCCCACATACATCAATACCATTCAATTCAATAACCTTGTGGGGCACTTATCCACGCCTTCCACTCTCTCCTTCTAGCCATCTGACATGCCAAATATTGAACCAGACCACAATCTCCCACTCTGCATAGCCATCATGATCAATGACTTCGCCTTCAAAAGGGTCATGATAGATAATGGTTTGGCCCTTAATCTTTGTACATTAAAGTTTGTTCGATAGGTTAGTTTCACAGAAGTAGACATCTCTCACGATGTGATCACTATCAAGGCTTATGACAACCTAGAGCGTACCTCTGAAGGTACCATTTTTCTACCCATCCAGATTGGTCCTGTCATCCAAGATACCATATGTCACATTGTTGATCTTGACCTCCCCTACAACATCCTCCTAGGTCATCCATGGATCCACTCCATCCAAGAAGTTTCTTCCACCTATCATCAGTGCATCAATTTCCCATATCAAGGCACTGAAATCACCATCCACGCAGATCCCCAACCTTTCACATACTATCATGTGATTGAAGCCTCATTTCCTCACTCCACGCATTGTCCTAGAATTGACATCGACACATCTATCACTAGTTCCTCCTGATCCCACTATAATCTAGAGACAATCCTTGCCTCCACTCTCTCCTCCATCAAGATCAACAATAAGGGGTATGGAAAATATAGTCTTACCGATGCCTTTGTAGTAGGAGCTCTCCCCTTGGACCCACACACACAAGGATGGGCCCATCTGCCTTCATCTCCAATGGAATTTTGAATGGCCAAGAGTTGGCACCTAATATCAATCAATGGTTGTACAAGGATCCCCTGCCTGCCGATACTAAGTTCCTCAGGTAATTCAAAGAAAAATATCCTATACCACACAAATGGGCCAGTGAAAAATGGGATTAAAAAGGAGGTGGTCTAGGACCCAATGAGGCTGGAATGAAAGACCCCATCAAGCCCTCTAAAAATCCATAAAATTGGGACCTCGACTTTGATCCCCCTCTCCTGCACATATGAGGACCTGATGTCGTGACTAGGGGCACCAATTCACCCAACGTGACCCTTTTGAATATCCAAGACAAAATCATGGAAGTCAAAGACATACCAAAAGAGGAAGAAAATGGATCCTACGATGATATCTTTGATGATGAAACCTTCTTGGGCAATTCTATCCTTCGCCAACTCACCATCAACCTTATTGACCTCCCAGTCATTCATCCTGACCTCATAGACTGGGACCAACCAAGCGTAGTACATGTCGATGAGTTCTAAAGTGAGGAGGCTCTCCTAAGATTTATGCATGCCATAGATCAACAACTAGAATGGGGGAAAGAATCAACTGAAGTGTATCATCTCAACCCATCTAGGACTGCCAGTCAAAACAGTCATCCCTGATGATCAAGGAAACCAAACCGATCAATTTAGGCATAGTGGAAATCTCACGAATCACCTACATCACAAAATCTCTGAATGAATAAGAAGAATCATCCCTTGAAGCTCTCCTTTGAGATTCAATCATCAATTTTGCATGGCCATATTCTCACATGCCCAGACTTGACCCAAATCTTATTGTCCATCATCTGACAGTAGATCCCAATGTCAAGCTAGTCAAGCAGAAGCTAAGAAGATTGCATCCAAAATTGACCTTATTAGTAAAAGTAGAACTCGAGAAGATTCTCCAGGCTAAGATCATCAAAGCCATTGATTATTCAGACTGGATCTCCAACATGGTACCTGTCATCAAACCTTTAGGCAACATAAGAATCTGCACTGACTTCTGAGATCTCAACAAGGCATGTTCGAAAGATGATTTCCCACTTCCCAACATTGACATGATCATTGATCTCACTATTGGTCATGAGATGCTGTCACTAATGGATGGCTTCTCTGGGTAAAATCAAATTAGAATAGCAGAATTTGACCAACACAAGATGACATTCACTATGTTGTGGGGCACATTTTTCTATAACATGATGCCACTTGGGCTTAAAAATGTGGGAGCTACCTACCAAAGAGTGATGACCACAATCTTCCACAACATGATCCATAAAATTTTGGAAGACTATATAGATGACATTCTAGCAAAATCTAGAACATGATGTGAACACCTTGATGTCCTTGAAGATGTGTTTGACCGCCTACACAATTATGGTCTGAGGTTGAATCTAAAGAAATGTGTCTTTGGTGCAACATCTGAGAAGTTGCTAGGATTCATTGTGTCCAAAAAAGGCATAGAGATTGACCCCAAGAAGGTAAAACCCATCATGGAAATGCCTCCTCCCAGAATGCTCAGGCAATTAAGGAGCCTACAAGGAAAGTTTCAATCAGTCTGGAGATTCATCTCCCAATTAGCAGATAAGTTTCATCCATTCACGCACCTATTGCGAAAGGATACTACCTTCAAGTGGGATCCCATCTATTAGCACAGTTTCAAGAACCTCAAGGAATACTTGGAAAATGCACCTATCCTCATGCCACGAATACCAAGATAGCCACTCACTTTGTACATATCTTCCACTACCACAACGTTGGGGGCTCTCTTAGCCCAGCTTAATGACAATGGAAAAGAGAGGGCCATTTACTACATCAACCATACATTAGTTGGCTATGAGCCAAATTACTTCCTGATGGAAAAGGCTTCCTTAGTAGTGGTCTTTTCCACTCAAAAGATTTGCCACTATATGCTCAGTCACACAGTAAATCTATTCTCAAAGGTCGACCCTCTCAAATACTTACTTTCAAAGACTGCTCTCACAGGATGGATGGCAAAGTGGGTAATGCTCCTGAGTGAATTCAACATCCAGTACATTGACCAGAAGGCTATCAAGGGACAAGTCATTGCAGATCAGATTGCGGAAGCTCTCTTAGTCGATGCATACCCTCTAGTGATGGAATTTCCAAATGAGCATCTTTGTATGGTCGAAGAACAATCCCAGTGGAAGTTATAGTTTGATGGCTCATATACATCACATGGTTCAGGGGCATGAATACTCTTTGTTACTCCCCAAGGTGATTACATCTCAAAATCCTTCAAGCTAGGATTCATGTGCACAAATAACATCTCAGAGTATGAAGCCTTTGTTGCAGGCCTCAGAACGGCTATTCATTGGAGTATCACAGAACTACAAGTATTTAGAGATTCCTAATTAATCATCAAATAGGTTCTCAATGAGTTTCAGACAAAGGATGACAAGTTATTACCCTAAAAAGAGCTTGTAGATAAACTCAAAGAAAAATTTGTCAGCATACAATTCACACAAGTGCCAAGACTTCAAAGCAAGGTAGCAAACACTATGGCAACCATCGGCTCACTAGTGGAAATCCCCCATGATGTTACACAATATGAGTTTCTAGTTGAGTAGCTACACATGCTCGCTTAAAAGAATGTTGGACCTTATATGGTATATGTCTTGGTTGGTCCCCAGTGCCCATGGTACCACAATATTCATGCTTACCTAAAAAATGGTATCATATCTCCTCACCTCACCAACACCCAATGCTAGAACCTCATTCACAGAGCATCCTGCTACACTCTTGTAGCCAACACCCTATATCATTGTGAGTATCATAAAATCCTCTCTCATTATTTAGATCCGAACGAGGCCATCGTGGCTTTACAAGAAGTTCACATTGGTATTTGCGGTGCTCACATGAGCGACATTGTCCTTGCAAAGCAACTGCTTAGAGTTAGGTATTATTGGCTGATGATGGAGCACGACACTTGCGAGTTTATAAAGAAGTGCCTACAGTGTCAAGAACATGACAATTTGATTCATGCACTGACATAAGACCTACAACCCATTGCACCTCCATGGCCTTTCTCGTGTTGAGGTTTCAACCTAGTTGGCATGATCCACCCTCATTCTTATGATGGACACAAGTATATCATCACAACCACTGAATACTTTACAAAGTGGGTGGAAGCGATTCCACTCAGCTTAACTACCGATGTCCAGATATCCAAATTCATCCTCTACCACATCATTTGTCATTTCAGCATCCCCTCCACCATCTTCATAGATCATGACTCTCCATTTGAAAAACAACATGTCAAAGAGCTCTGTGACCGGTTTCACATCCACTAACACTTTTCTAGCCCATATTTCTCACAAGGAAATAGCCAAGCTGAGGCAACTAATAAAATCATCCTAAACATCCTACATAAAGTTGTCAATGATTCTGGTCACAACTGGCATTTGCAAATCAATCTTGCCCTTTGGGCCTATCACACCTCATTTTGTACACCCATAGGAACCACCCCATATTCCCTGGTATATGGTGTTGAAGTTGTGCTACCAATCAAGGTCAAAATCCCTTCACTGTGCATATCCATGAAGAACTACATCACAGATGAAGACTACCACATGGCACGTTTGACCCAGCTTGAATTATTACATGAAAAGAGGCAATGGGCCTATGATCACCTCATCATGTACCAAAACTATCTCAAGAGCAGCTTCAATAAAAAGGTGCACCCCCGATAGTTCTAAGTGGGAGACCTAGTCCTAAAAGAAAAATAGAAAGTACAGGCTAATCATGAAAAGAAAGGGAAGTTTGAGCCCACCTGGTTGAGTCCCTGTGTGGTGACAACTTGGTTCGGCTTTGGAGCTTATCAGTTGTCTACGCCCAAAGGGGAACCTCTTAATGATCCCATTAATATCATACATCTGAAGGGGTTCTATACTTGAACCATGAAAATGATCTTGAAAAAAATCATAAATGATGCTGAAAATATCCTTAAAATCATAAATGATCTTGAAAAAAATCCTAAAAATCATAAATGATCTTGAAAAAATTCTAAAAATCATAAAAAGTCTTGAAAAAATCCTAAAAATGGCAAAATGTCCTAAAAAAAACCATCTTGGTGTCAACTTGGCAAACAGGCGCCTCGATGAATAAAATAAAAAATCAAAAAATTTAAAAAATTTAAAAAATTTAAAAAATGGAAAAATTAAAGAGAAATAATCATCCAATGGTGAAAACTTGGCAATTCAAGCACCTTGGACATGTATGTTCATGAAAACCTAGCAAATAGGCACCATACATAGTGGACTGTATCATTATTTATCAAACTCTCATCCCAATCCACTCACTATCATTCACCTTCTTGTTTCTCTTACCCCTTGTTCCCAAGGTGTCATCCCCATTGTGCCAATAGATGAGACCCATCATCCCACTTCCTAAGTTTCTATAAATATCCGCTATATATAGTGTCTCCAGCTTGTATATATTGTCATGTCCTTCCCAACAGTACTTTTTGATCACAAAGCACATGACCTGCAATGACCACAATATCAACAATGTTCCCTTAGCAAGCATCCTATGTCACTGTGATTCTCGAAAGGTCCTTAGTTTGCCTATCAACAATTCCAAATGTAGTCAAAACCCACCAATAGGTCCTTGTAGGATGCATCCTTCCTCCATGTCTAACCTAATCACAATATCCATAGTTGGTAGATCTCTTTTGGCAAAGGACATCTTTTGGTCTTATCACTATCATTTCATGATTGTTGGCTTATCTTTTCAGTTGATTTTGTAGTCTCAATGACTATTCTCTTCAAGGTCACCACGATCCTTTATATCATGGTGCGCTGCGATGAGAGGCCTCTTTTTGGGGCAAGGTCTTTTCGTGATCTTTTGTTTCTTCTTGTGAGTCAGTTGAACATGACCCTTGCATAGTCCACAGGTGATCTTCTTGGTTATCTCGTGCACTTGGGAAATGTTGTTTGTTTGTGGGTTTCCTCGCATTGTTTCCACCATGTTTCCTTCCGGGTATATGTGTGATGCTGGGGTAATCCTTCTGTGTCTTTTCATGTTAGTCCTATGAAATGCTAGCGACATGGCCTCACATTCCTAGTAACTTTGGCTCATCCCTTTTATTGCTATATCAAAATATGTGCTCAAACTACATGGTGGTGTTCCCCTTCAGAATACCCCGCACTCAAGCTTCACTAAAAATCCTCCATCCTATCAAACATTTGAACAAAAGCTCCCATCATCCCTATCCAATATCAAAACATCATCCTAAACCAAATCCCCATAGAACAACTCCCTCACATCCTATTTTCACCCACCTTTTCCCCCATAAACACTTCATCATGATGAAAACTTATCCACCTCCCTCACCTCACATTCTGGACTCTTGGATTGTGATTGTGCAAATCCCCCTCCCATTTGTCATCTCCTCCGCACCAACTTCCTTCTCGCTCAGTGAGGGGTCATTCGGGCAGTGATATGTTGTGCCACTCCACCCTCACACTAGGCTTTCAACCTCCCATCTGCATCCATATTCTCTCCTTTGCCTTCCTACATGCATTTCATTTCTCACCCCTATCCTAGGTTGCATTATCTCATCTCATTTCACTATCATACATCTTATGCCCCATCCTAAGCTCATTTTTAATCTTGCATTGTTAGGGATCATTTTGAGTTCGTTCATATCTTTAATTTCACTCATTTTAGATTCATTTTAATTTTGCATTCTTAGGGTTCATTTTAGGTTCATGCATATCTTTCATTTCACTCATTTTAGATTCATTTTAATCTTGCATTGTTAGGGTTCATTTTAGGTTCATTCATATCTTTCATTTCACACATTTTAGATTCATTTTAATCTTGCATTGTTAGGGTTCATTTTAGGTTCATTCATATCTTTGATCTCACTCATTTTAGATTCATTTTAATCTTGCATTGTTAGGGTTCATTTTAGCTTCATCCATTAAGACATCTTAGATTCATTATCATTTTTAGGTTCATTTGTTATCTTGCATTGTTAAGTCATTTTTTATTTTGTATTATAAAAACATATTAAAACATCCATAAAAAGTGCATCTCATCATAACATACATACATCATACATCTAAAGCATTTACATCACATCCCCCATCCACAAAATGTCAGCACATGCATCTCATATAAAACACATCATAAACACATATTGCATCAAGCACTTTGCATCCTGCATCACATGTCAGTCTCATAGCATATAGAAAATCACATCACATCCTACATCATCCATGTTAGTACATCATATGCATCCATACATTCATACATTACACATCATATCCCACCCAGCTCATCATGTATATATCAAATCCGAAAAAAAGAATACAAATATGTCCCAAACCCAAAGCATGAAAGAATAAATGTCTGTCCAAGTCCATCAACATCCAAAAAGTATAGATATAAATATACATTGGGACTATGCCCTCCATCAATGAATAACTATGATACATAACAAAATCACAATCACAGCATATCATTTCCCATCCGCCCCTCCTAAGGGAGGCTGCATATCAAAATCCCCAACCAAGGGGTCTACCTCTATTGGTACCTATAATACTGAAGGCTTTCCCATTGTGCTCTATGTACCTATGCTATACACCTCTATGGACACCCGTATAGCCCCTATATCCATCTCCATCCCTATCCCTATCCCAGATGCCTTAGCCTTCACCATCTATACCGAGCCACCGACCAAATGCTGCTTACTCTATGTGTGGCTTGACCGATAACTCCCCTACCTTGTCCTCTGGGTCCTGCTAGCTCCTATCCCCTAACTACCACTAGGACGTATCCTCTAGCTCCCACTAGCCCCTAACCTTGTGACCAATGGGTGACTCAGATGCCTATAATGCTGCACCTGCTCAAGAGGTACTACTGCATAGTACATCCCCGTGTACCATCCAATCTACTCCCCTAGCTTGATAAGTTGTTGCTAGAGGCGAGATACCTCCTCTAATCACTCATGAGACCCCCATGTGGTGGTTTCCCTCTCCGCCACTAGAGAATCCCTCTCCTACCATAGTTTCTCCCTCTCATCCATGATCATCAACCCCTGTGATATGGATTGCACTAGGTGTACAATCAAACTATCTCTCCCTACAATTAGGTCATCCCTCTCTACCACCAAGAGGTCTCTCTCCCCTCTCAAGTTGTCCCTCTCCCCTTGTACATCTTGGAGCATCTGGCTCATATTATCATGTGCAACCTATAGTGAGGCTAGGTGCCCTACTATATCATCTCCTCCTCTCGATGAGCCTACCCCTGCTAGTGGTGATGGGCCTAGTGGTGGTGGTGGCCCCATTGGTGGTGGCCCTGTAGGTATCTGTCCTATGAGTACTTGTCCCCCATCTCCTCCCCCTCCATCCACATCCATCTCATCCCCATCCCAATCCCCATCTCCATCTCCTCCTCTCCACCCTACTCTCCCTCCTCCAATCCTCTGCCTCACCTTCCCTCCTCTCCTCCCTCGACCCTTGTACATAGGCATTGTCACTCCCTCGCCATCTGACAACCCCAATCTCCCTACTAGCCTAGGTGGCTGAAACCACTCATCATATGCCAGTGTAGTCCTTGGATCCACTACACCACCAACCCAATCCCACTAAAATGGTTGCATGGCTTGGTACTCGGCCAGTAATCCTATCCTATCCTGGGCTGGCCTGACCTCTGATACCCTCTCCCGAGTTACCTGTTGATACCATCACTCTACCCCTGATACATCCTATCTGAAACCAAACTATCAAGAGACTCTATCTGGCCTGTACTGCTCTATAATGTACTTCCATCGACCCATCAAGAAGATTGATAGTACCATATATGGTAGCTCCCACACATCCTCTACCCATGGCGCCTGTCCCAGGTATGGACGACATGTGATCCCATCTTGGATACTATCTAGTGTCTCTCCCAAAATTAGTATCTCCCCCTGGTATGTCACCAGGTCCCCCTAGCTATATGGCATCGGCTCCTCAACTTTCCTATCCACTTGACCTAAGGGTCATAGTATTGCTATGTGCTCCCATGCCCACACTTGTAAGAGGGAGGAGAAACTGAAGCTCCTCCCCATAGTCCCTTCTCCGTGGTATACTATCTGATGTAAATCTTGGTACATCTCCACTAGCATAAGGGTCCCCTATGCTGTTGGCACCCCTGCATCAACAATCTGAACTATACCTGGGATCAATGCTAAGGTAATTCTCCTCCCACCCGTGTTTGGGGCAATATACCCCAACACATGCCCACACATGTAGAAATGAACCTGTCGTGCCACTAGCACTGCTACCACATGTTGTGCTAAGGCTAGCTGTCCATGTGACAGGATCAGAACTACTCCTAGCCCTAGTAGTGGGGCCACTACCTGCATCTGCATGTATACTCCCTCCACCATGGGCACACCTCGTACTAGCAACTGGAAGATGCGATATACATCCTCTAGAGTCACGGTCATCTCCCCAGTCAGAAGATGAAACATCCCTATCTCTGAGTGCCACCACTCATAGAGCACTGTCACCAAAGCAATAAAAGTCCACCTCCACGGCATCCGCGCCAAGTATCCTAGTCCAAGTGTGTCCACTCGAGCCCAGTCTGCTATAGTAAACTGCTCCGCAATCACCAAAACTATCGCATGTCACTCCTGACTCATTAGTCGATCCACATACCACTGCATTAAAAACAAGCCAATGCATCAGCCTTTCATCTATACCAAACTCTAATTTCTTCTCCCCGCATTCTCGCAAAATTCACTTTTTCCCCACATTCCCGCAAAGAAACTTTTCCCTGCATTCCTGCAGAGTGTACCCTTCCTGCATTCCTACCATCCCCACTATGCCATGGGAACACATTCCCATGCCACTCACTTTAACCCCCCTTTTCCCTTGGGAATTCCATTTTTTGCCCCCCCGTTGTGGGAACACAGTCTCGTAAGAATGCCTTGTGGGATTGCGGTCCTACAAAAGTTTCCCTTATCCTTGGCTTTTTTTGCGATCCCACAAAATTCCTCAGACCTTCCCATTTTTTCCCTCTCTCACATGTTTTGCGGGAATGCATTCCTGCAAGTGTGGGTGCATTCCCACAAATGATGCGCTCGTGGGAACTTTCTAGGTAAAACAAGCAATAAATGCATGAAGAACATAATGGAAAGCTAAGTTTTTTGAGCTTACCTGTCGGTCGGGCCCTCCATTCTACCGCCATCTTGTCCTTGCTTATCAAAGCTCAAAAAATCACAATTCTAAGGCTCTCGGTGTACAAATGACTTCATTTTGACCCCTCCGACCCTTATAAAGGCCCCTCCAAGCCCAAATTTTCACTCCCAAACACCTTTTCGCCCCCCGTTTTCTCCCCTTGGGCTGAATCTTATCCCTCATTTCCTTTTTCACCTCTCTTTTCCTCATTCATCTTCCTTCTTAGCCTACAACATGCCCTTTCCTTTTTCCCTTCTTTTTCCTTTTGAGCCACCACCCGAGCCCTTTTTTCTTTCCCCCCATCCTCTCGAGGGTGCATCACCCAGTCTAACTATCTTGGCCCGTAATCTGGGGCATTCTCATTACCTAGTCCATTCTTCATGTCGTCTATTGCTAAAAACATCTTCAAAATGGTGTTATTTTAACACTATGTCGAATATGGGAAAAATGTAGACACCTAAATTTGATTACATCATTTAGTAATTTTATTTAGTCTTCTCCTAGGATATTTTATTAATTAAATATTATAATTTGATTAATTTATGTCATCCCCTAGTTAATTAATTTAATTAATTAACTATAGTCCAATTAATTATCAAAATGACAGACCTATAGTCTGATAATTAATTAAATCCTCATTCTTCTATTAATTTAAATGGACACACTTATCCAAATAAATTAATTCATAAATCATTTTTTCCTTCCACTTAGAATTAAATAAAATATTTAAATCTAAAATCCATACTAATCCTCCTTAATTAGCTAATAACCCATGCTTAGCTAATTTAACCCTCCACTCATTCTCTGTCCTCCTATCACATCCTCCTAATCCTCCACTTACCCTCTAATCCAAACCTAATCACCCCTTAAACATTTTCATAATCATAATCCAAGAATTAAGAAATGCTAAGCCAACACAAGTCAACCCTCATGTCACATCACCACATCCTCCAATGCCAAATCATAAAGTCTCTTACACATCTCTTACACACTTGTCCCCTCTCACACCTCCCAAAATGGTGACATTTCTCACAGATTTGGTCTCTCCTCTCATCCTCCCTCATTGTGACACTTGTCACAATGCTATGCATTTGAGAGAGCACAATCCATGTGCTCTCTCTTGGATGCATCTCAACCCTTCCTCAAGTTTTCATCTTAACCGTCCATTCATCCTCCATTTGCCTTTATATTGAGCCTCTTTCTCCTTCATTTTTCATCCACCATTTGAGAAAAGTTATTATGCCCATTTGAGATCCAAAATCGTCAAAAGCATCGTTATTATTCCAAAATCCTTCCACACTTTGAAGCTTGAAGAATAGTTCATGAGCACACATCCAATCCATTGGACAAATCTTCTACATTTGGAGACTTTGGGGTTTTGAGGTTTGCATTTCTTTTGTTTGGTTTTTTCTTCATTTTGTAGGTCTTATCATAGGTGTTTACTTTCTTTGTTTTGTTTAATGCTAGCTTAGTTTGGTATTCTTAGACATTACATTTTAGGTATTACATTAATATATCTTTTTTATGGATGCTTAACCCTTAGAATTTATAATATTTTCTTTGACTAATGGGATACTCGATATGAGACATGATTTCATTTTTAGGTGTATAGGATATGAAATAAATAATAGGATCATTAAGTGGACTAGACTAGATGGAATTGGAGGAACCCATTTGACATGTATGGGGTTCATGAACAACTTGCATAAATATTTTGGGATCATGAGGGGTAATAGGATGAATAATGGGATCTTATAGTGGAATAGGGGTAATGATAGGATTATTTAGTAGGATAGAGTATTACGGAGGATATGGAGGATTAGGACAAGGAGATGAAGGGGTTTTGAGGAGGATCTGGAGGGATGATGGGCTCTTGTGAAGCTTTAATGGATGAAGGAGTGGTGGGAGACATGGATGGAGAGGGGATAATTTTATCTTGACTTGAAAGGGTATCATTGGATTATATTATAAAGGTATTTTACTCTTATCTTTGGATGGAATCATCAAGAAGAATGGAAGGAAGGTCATGATCTTTCTTAGGAAGGGGAAGGTCAATAGGACTTGGAAGGATATTTTTTTCTTGAGATGGAAGGGGATTATCTTTTATAGGAGAGTTGGAGATAGTGGAGGCATCATAGGGCTAAAGGAAAATAGATCTTGGTCAAAAATTGGAGGGCATTGGTCATTGTTCGTATCTTGATCTTGATTCATTCTAGTAATTATTTCTTTGTGCTTTGGATCTTCCTCTTGACACAGGGGATTTAGAAAAGGATACAATGTTTTTACATGAGGGAGATGGAATTTGTTTGAGACTCGCTTGAATGGGTTTGATTGGAAATTAGCACATTGTGGCATTGGCTCTAGCATGTTGGAAGCATTGGAGGGACTTGTATCAAAGAATGGATTGTCTTGGATTTATTATATGGATAGTCCTTGGGAAAGGTTTCATTATTAGATATGCAATTTTATGGAGACGTAAGTAATTTCTCTTGTGAATATTTAGGGGATGAATGAATGGAGGGAAATATGGATGTTTCTTGAAGTTAAATGTCTTGATATGGAATTGATGTGTCATCCATGTGATTTTTTTGGAATGGGCCATTTCTAGACATCTAACTAAGTTATTTTGTTCATGCTCTATAATTGCATGCACATGATCCAATTTTGAAGCAAACTCTTCATAAAGTTAGTTTTTTTTAGGGAATATTTTTGGTGATACCAAATGAATGTTTGCATGTTGCAAAGTATGTGTTGTTTGAACATGTGCCACAATAGGTTTCTCATTGATTATGCTTTATTTATGTCCAAAAGATGGTATGTTTGAGCTTTTTTTTGTTTGAGAAAAGATTGTTGGTGAATTTGAGGGTATAAATGTATTTTCGTTTAAATGAGATGTTATTGAAGGGAAATTTGATTGTGACCTTGATATTGGCTGACTTATTTTCATGATTGACACAATAGGTTGTGGTATTTTGTGAGAGACACTTGATTTCATTGGAATGAAGATTGGTTCATAATTTGGTGGTGGTCCCAATTGAATTATGTCACAGTCTAGTTTAAAGGTTTGATTTGGAAATTGATTGAATAATTGATTTGGGAATCAGATGAATGACATTTGATTGAATTAATATTGGTTTGGAATTTGGCTAAATTTTTTTTTCTCTTGAACGTGATTGAATTGGACATGGTTGAAGTTTGTGTTTTCCACATTTCGTAGTGAAATACATTTTTGTATTTTTTATTTTTCAATCAGATATTATATGTCAATCTTATCAAAATCTTCTTTTGGGAATTTAATTAGATTGGCCATCTGTGTTATTGTTTTCAATGATCTTCACCTTCTCTTTTAAGATCTTTACTTTATCAAATTTTTCTTCGAATTTTTGGGTCAAGTATGAGTAGGAATGATGTGATTGATTGTGAGAATGCATTTATATTGAAGTGTATATGATGTTTGGGTAAAAATATTGTGCTTGAAAATGTATACCTTTTCTAGGGTCAATGGAAATTGTGTCTCTTTACTTGAGGTAAAGATGGGTTGATATGTACTTTCTAGCCTTTTGGAAGCTTGAGACGTTGTTACAATTGGCATGATGTCAAAATGAACCTAAGTATGAGGGGGTATATCAAAAATGAGATTTTGTTTTTGGATTTTTGAAATTCTTTTAAATGATAGACAAATTTGGATATGAAAATACAATTAGGAAATGCAAGGAAATGACTATGTTTTTGGAATTATGAAATGATTATCAAAAGAGTGCAATTTTTTTTGGATTTTGGTGGTTTTTGAAAATGATTATGCAACTAAGGTATGCAATTTGGATTTTGGACCAATTTTACATACCATGGTGGAGAAATTGGTTTTAGAAATGGTTAATGCTTATGTTTCAAGAACTAATAACCTTTCCTCCTCCTACTCCTCCTGTCATAATCATGTTCAAAATAATTGGAAGCATATCTCCATTCCTTTTAAAGGGGTACTTATTGGAAAAAATGGCTAAGAAACAAATTCAAAGAAATGTCTTTTGGAAGCCTCCGACATCGGCTTATGCCAAGCTTAACTTTGACAGGGCTTCCAAGGGTAGCCCAAAAAGATCGAGTGTTGGATTTGTTCTCAGACATAGTGATTCCTCTTTGATTAAAGAAGCATTTTGTTAGCTCCCATATGGTACAAATAATATAGCTGAAGCAAGAGCTCTTCTTTGTGGTATTAAACTTGCTATCAATGTGGGAGCTAAAGACATCCATATCGAGGGTGACTCCCAAATTATAACCTCCTCTCTAATATCCAAATATCTAGTCAACTGGGAACTAGAGTATATCCTCTCTGAGGTTTGGAGGCTTCTACCACATTTTATCTCTTATAATATTTCCCATTGCTATAGGGAGGCCAACAAATTTTTTGACTGGATATCAAATATGGGGGTCCAGCTGGATGAAACTAATAGGCTGACTATCTTTTTGCACCCCCCACTAGGCTTGTTTTTCGATTGACATCAGAGCCGAATGTCTCACGTGCGAGATTGTAAGGGATGCCTAATATTTATAGTTACATGTCAGTTAGGTACTGGATTTATGTTGGGTTGAGTTGAAGAAGTGGGTTTAACCCTATGAATTTGTGCTGGCTGCATACTTACATGAGGCTATCACCCAAGAATACCAGCGCTATATATTTGGCAAAAAAGGTGAAAATCATTACTCAAAATTGCAGGTCAAATGTGCATTATGTATCCACGCTTAGGGGATTTGCGAGATCTAGCACTAGATTATTATCACTACAAATGAAAGGAAGTGTTGAGTATGACTACTAGCTGGGGGAGAGAAAAAGGCTCCACACACAAGGATACTCACTAAGGGGAACGAAAGCTTGCATTGGCAGTTTAATCCTGACCAATCATCTGGATTCCAAGATGAAATTCGTTAGGCTGTATGACATGTTCAAACTAGCATTAGATGGCAGGGATTTTCAACTATTTAGAAGGGAGATGGAGAAGATTATCGATGACCTAACAAATTGTAAGGTGGCTAATTCCTTCCTTCTATAAGATAACATCTCAGTCATTTTGGCCTATGTAGAGAAAACGAGCGTTGTTGGGTCCTCTCCTCTACCCTTGCACAAGTCTTCCGCTTCTTCCTCAACTATGTGTTCGCGGGCTCCAACCTCAAATTATCGCCTCTATGAGTCCAACAATCATCCTAGGCTCAAAATCATTGAGGGTATGGGTTTAGTCTTTTTTGGTACATTTTATAATCCGAGTATCCTTTCCTTGCTGATTATCCCCGTTAGGGTGGTGTAGATCTAGGTTCATTTAGTCTATATCTGCTTATGGGGTAGGCAACTATGCTTCCTTGGGTCAGTTTCTAAGCCATTTAATTTGTCCTATCAGCTATAGTATTCTCTTGATGGCTGAGCATTGTACTCTCTATCCTAATATGTAAAGTATTTTGTTACGACTAGGAAGGGGGGTTTTCTTCCCTACTTCTTTCCTCTCGAAGCCTCACCGAAACAGTTGAAATTTTTTTAATATAAAATTTAATGGCTCTTCCATTTTTGCCAAAAATAAATAACATTGGATTTTGGAAAATGATAATACAAGATTATGATATGCAATGATTTTTTATTCTTTTAAAAATGCAAGTTTAGGCATGACTATGCAAACTAAAGAGGATGAAAATGCAATTGTATTTCTAGATTTTGAAATTTTGAAAATGCTAGTAAGATAATGGAAACTAAGAGGGATGATAATGCAATTATTTTTTTGGAATTTTTGACTTCAGAAAATCTTTGGAAATGTAAACCAAGGAGTAGGACCTTAGGAAATTGAATTAGGATCTTAACCTTTCAAAGGACCAAAAGGACAAAAATTAGAATAAAATTGAACAAGTCAAATCCATCACGACAAGATAGGATATTGACCAAATGATAAAAAATACCAAAGATAAAAGACTTGAAATAGAGTCAAGATCCATTTTTAAATAACGCTAGCACTTGCACCTTTGAAGGGTGCAATTGACGCAGGGCAAAGATGGAGATCCAATAAATGGATGGTCCAAACCTACACCAGCACTTATAAAAACATCAATCACAGTTTAATACAATAAAATGATTCTTTAAAATAAAATTTCATTCAACATGCCCGACTGTAAGGCCTTCCGTGTTAGAGCCTTATACAAAAGATTATGAAAATAGAGACTCAACTCTCATCATATCTTCATCCACCTTCTAATATACCTCTTCGAACTCTAGTGCCTTCTTGCCTACTCCACTTCCCTCCTACATCAATCTAAGCTCTCAATATATAGCTAGCAAAGCCATAAGTCAGCCAGTTAGGAAATTAATTACATTATAGGTCCAGCCTAAGAAGAGAAACCAAAAATAAATACAGAAATAACAAAACATGATGTGAAGCCACATTTAGGTCCACACATGATCCAAGAACATTACCCTAACTTAGAAAGATCCCATTTCATCATAGGGAACTGTGCAAGATAGAAAACTCCATGTTTCACGTGTAAACTGGCTAAAAATTGATACCCAAGGAAAACGGTCATAACTCCCAACTCCTGATAAATTAAGATTTTGGTCTTGGAAAAGATATTATTTTAGGTCCTCTTTAAGGCCCTAAGAGAGAAAAGTCTGATTCATTAAGGATCAACGGCTACATGATGTGCAATCAGCATGTGAAAAGTAGGAAAATACGGCTCCGGTAGCAAGGAAAACAACTCTAACTTTGAAATGATCCATCCAATCCTCATGTGATCATAGGAAAAGGTTCCAAAATAGGTTCTTAAAATAATGTAAGCTTCACATAACATGAAACCAACAACCACAACTATAATGTAAACAACATAAAGGTACAGAAAACATGAAATTTTTTTGGTTGATATAAGATTTCTCAAAGACCCAAGATGCTCCTGCATCAGCAATGGTTAAGCTGATAGTATTATATAGATTTTGTTCTTCAACTGCATTGGGATGAAAAAAACAAAAATAGGGAAGTCTTACATAAATTAGAAACTAAGACTATTGAAGAATCCAATAGCCCTTCAAACTTGAAAGCAATGTCTCTTACAATGAAAATCACCCAACAAGAGAAACTTTTAGCTAGTGTTATTAGTAGCATCGATAAACCTCACACATATTCTATTAGCAATTTGTAGAAAGAAAAAAAAAGTTTATCCCTTTGAATAATATTCAGGGCCCTGTTTACAAAGGTATCATAAATGTTAAGAATTATACCATGAAGGAGACAAAGGGAGATATTTCCCAAGAGTTGAATATTTTGTAGAAGGTCAATCACATTAATTTGGTGAAGATAGAAGGATTTTATAACAATTCAAAGGGAAAATCTTACTTGTTCTATGAGTATGCAAATAATGGCACTACCAATGCTAGTTTCATGATCTTGAATCTGTTTAGAACAAAATTTCTACTTCTAATCTTATCTATTAAAAGGCCAAATTGAAAATTGCCTTGGATGTGGCTGATGGACTTCAATACATTTGTGACAACACAACACCTATTGTTGTGCACAAGGATGTTAACAATATAAATATCTCTTGGACAACAAATTTAGGCATAAATTGATAATTTTTCTATGGCCAAATTAGGGATAAATATGTGCACACGACACATAGAAGGCACATCAGGATACATGGATCTAGTACACCTAAACAATGGATAAGTTACCCCAAAACTTGATGTGTCTGCATCTGGATTTGTGTTGCTAGAGCTAATTTCTAGAAAGGAAGCTATAGTTATTGAATGGGACCTTCCATTAGGAGGAAATGTAGGCTTGCTCTGGACCCAAATTAAGCCCACCATTTAAGGGGAAGATAGAGAAGTGAAACTATGAAAGCATGTTGATCCGGATCTTTATGATGTTTATCCTAATGATACTCTTATTTGCCTTGTAGATATTGCCAAACCCTATGTGATAGAGATCCTAGAGAAAGACCAAGCCTTTCAGAAATAGTTTACAATCTCTCAAATGTATTGGATGTACATATGGATAAATTTGATGATATCCTTGAGAATCCAAATCATGATTTTCCATGGTGATTTTTCCTACTTTTCCATGTAGATCTACTTGATTGATATATGATCTTTTGGGAAACCAAAGTATTAGATATTTGTCAATTGTAAAATTTGTGAAAAAAAGGAATTTCCCCATTATAATACTTAACTTCATGCATATCTGATCTTTTTGGAAACCAAAGTATTATAGTTCTTTTCCAACTACATTTGGCTCTCTTCAACACATTTTTGGTGACCATTTTTTGTGGTACTTTTTCGTAGCCTAGTCAATTTCAGATGAGAATATGTAATCTGACAGAAATAAAAAAATACCATTTTAGAATTATAGAAATTGTTTCTCATATCATTAAGAGTAAATTGCATTTTGATTACAAGAGTTAAGTGGCAATGGTCAAGGAAAATTACATTTATGCATCATGGGTGCATGATAGTTGAATCATTTGATAGAGCACATCAAGAACTGCATGTATACAATCCATGCAAAGATCTTACATAAATTTTGAAGCTAAAATGGTATGGCCTTATTTTTATAAAACTCTCTCGGTAGATTTTATCTCTTGCAACCCTCCCCGTATCTCAAATGAATAAAGACTGTATACTCGATGCAACTGTTAAGATAAGAAATTTATCTTTTTCAAAATATGCATGCACTTCTTCCTACAACTAGACCGACATGCAAATGATGAGCGAAGATAAAATCCACCAACCTTGATAAATTATGAATTGAAATAGAGCTTCCACATTGCCCAAATAATGTGCAATTTACTAATTTTACAACCCTTAAAACTCTATAGGTTTTAAAATATATTCTAATTTCTATTTTTACTACATATCATTACGTGTTTCATTTTGTATCCATTTCCCATTATTTTATCCACAAATTAAGAGACTTTGAATTTCACAATTTGAAGAAATGGAAATATATGTGCTAAATGTGCTAAATAAATGACAACATTACAATTAGAGATTTCCTTTTTGGATAATTTCTATTTCTTGAAGACAGTGGTGATACATAAATTTCTATTCTTACTAGAAAGACACATGAATGTCATTTTAAAATGTCAACAATTCATAAATTTCTCATTACTTTACAATGAAAATGTAAAGGAGTTTTTTTCTCTTTTAAAATTAAAATCTTGACTATCCCTTTCGATGGAAACTTATGATTATCATATTCAATAGTTTTACTATTTACTATTTTTCTTTTCTATTGTTTCTTTTGTGACATAATTAAATTTTGTCCTGACTATTTTTTTCTAAAACTTAATATTATCAACATAGTTTACATTGAATTTTATTATTATTATTATTATAATTTTATATATATATATATATACATATATATACATATATATACATATATATACATATATATATATATATATATATATATATAGATATATATATATATAGATATATTTATATATATATATATATATATATATATAGATAATATACATAGATATATATATAATATATATATATATATATATACTATATATATATATATATATATATATATATATATATATATATATAGATAGATATATATATATATATATATATATATATATATATATATATATACATAGATATATATACATAGATATATATATACTATACATAGATATATATATATATATACATATATATATATATATATACATATATATACATATATATACATATATATATATATATTATAGTATATATATATATA
>BSBK01014428.1:0-56485 GCA_027943335.1 Chamaecyparis obtusa
CTTCTCTTCTCTCTCTCTCTCTCTCTCTCTCTCTCTCTGTCCTCTGTCTCTGTCTCTGTCTCTGTCTCTGTCTCTGTCTCTCTCTCTCCACCTCACCCTCTCCCTTACCCCTTCCCCTTCTGCCCTCTCTTTGTATTCTCTATGTCGCTACCCCCACTACCCCCTCTCCCCCCTATCCCTCATGCTTCCCCTTCCACCCCCTCTCTCACTCGCTCTGCTCCCTACTATCTACTCCCTCTCCTCCCACCCACACTCTCTCTCTCTCTCCCTCCACATCAGCCATGCCCTTTGCCTCCCCCCCTATCTTTTTCTCTACCCTCCACTATCCCTCTTTGCCATCACTCCCACACTACCACCCTCTTTCCACACTCTCCTCTCCACCTTCCCCCACTCTTTCCCTCTCCCTCTCCTCCCACACTTCAGACTCACCCTCTCCTCTTCCCCCTCCCACTCTCACTCTCCCCTCGCTCCCTCTCTCCTCCCTTCCCCTCTCATCTCTCATCCCCTCCCTCTCATCTCTCTCTCTCCACCCTCCCTCCTCTCTCCCTCTCCCGTCCCCCCACTCTCTTTCCCTTCTTCCTCTCTACTCCTTCTCCTCCCCCCACTCTCTCTCTCCCTCCCACCTCACCCTCACCCTCACCCTTTCCCTCTCCTCTCTCTTCTTCTCTCTACCCTTTCTATCCCTCTCTACCATCACTCCCCCCTCTCCCCCCCTCTCTTCTTCTTCCTCTACCCTTTCTCTCCCCTCTCTACTATCACTCCCCCACTACCCCCCTTTCTCCCCGCTCTCTCTCACAATTCCCCTCTCCTCCCCCCCCTCTCACTTGCCCCCTCCCCTTCCTCTCTATTTCCTCTCCCCCTCTCTCTCACAATTTACCCTCTCTCCCTCTCCCTCCCCCACTCTCTTTCCCTCTTCCTCTCTATGCCCTCTCCACCCCCCCACTCTCTCTCTCTCCCTCCACCTCATCCTCGCCCTTGCCCTCTCCCACTAGTACATTTCACTTATTTTTTCTACCAAATTTTTTTGACCATGAAACAAAAAGATTTTGGTTGGTTTGAATTATAGAAGGAAAACATTTCATTTTTTTTTAAATCCATGCCCGTGTTAATTGAAAATTTTGACCACTACTGTGTATGTCAAAATTTCTATGAACACGGGTATTACATTTTTTATAAAAAAGAATTCATTTCTCATTTCATTATCACCACAATGAATTTTTTGAGAGGGGCGAGCGTGTGAAACCACAATTGGCAAGGGTGGATTAGACACTATGTATAGGGGTTGTAAGTTTTTATCTAGACTTGGGCCTTTTATCTTCGAGCTTGAAACCACATCAGCCAGGGCAGATTCGACAACTGTGTATAGGGGTTGCAATTTTTATCTGGACTTGGGCCCTTTGATCTTTGAGCTTGGTTTTGGAAACTTGGCTTTTCCTCTCCTTATCAAATAGAAGCTCATTGAGGTAGGGATTGTGTTATCTCCTATGCATTTTCAAAGGGCACAACTTACTATGATATTCATTACTCCATGCTCTATTGTGTCCATGGCATTGAGTTCATTTCTTCAGATGATTTGATTATGGCATTAGCTATGTTAGTGAACTAGGGCATCATGTTAATGTGTGTTCATTGTATTCTCTGGTTACCCATGAGCTAGGGTATCATTTATTATTTCTTATCAATTATATGGTGCTGGTAAGTCTTTCCTAGCCCACACAATCATTATTAATACCAATATGAATAGACATGACTGGTATCGTTTCATTATCGGTTGACTGGCATTGTTTCATTATCTTACATACACTAGAAGAATTTGGCAAATAAATGACTAAGTGACTAAAACTTTTAGTCACATGACTAAAATTTTGTCACATAACCAAAACTGATCATATTTGGCAAATAAATGACCAATTTGGTCATCAGGTAAAATCACAACTAAAATGACTAAATAAATGACCAATTTGGTCATTGGGTAAAATGACTAAATAAATGACCAATTTGGTCATCGGGTAAAATGACCAAATAAATGACTAAATAAATAGTTTGAGGGGTTTTTCCTTTTTGGTTCCACAATTTCATTCATTTTATTGTGAGAGCATATTTTCATCAAATAAATTTTCAGTCATCGCTTACTATTTCGAATTGGTTTCTCATCTCATGTCTAAAAACAAATTTGACTTGCATCTAATATTAGGTCTTCAAATCAAATTAGATTTTGGTTGCACGCGTGAAATATTTAACCCTTAAAACTTGTTACCTATTTTTTGTTACAAAGACTAAGCTATGCATCTTCATAGCTATAATCTACACTGTTATATGCACAAAATATGTCATAAGAGATTGTATAATTGTCTAGATCAATTATAGACGACAAATACAATGTCCATACAAGGCATTTAAAAGATACCTTTGCAACCTTGGAAGTGATCAAGTTATAATCAATGACTGTGACTCATTCCCCAATGCATAATTCTAATCTATACTAGAGACACTCATATTCTTACAAAGATACATTAAAAGCTCTCCTTTATCAAATTATAAAATAAAGTTACAAAATAGAATAAGAATTCAAGCTTAAATCATTAGAAAACTTGGCCTAATTGAGATACATTATAAAGAACAGTAGACTTAGAATAGTTGCCTCTTGAGCCTATATAAACTCCTGGCCAAAACTCCAAAGCCCCTCTTTTCTATTTTCTTTTAGAATTTTCAAAAAATTAACACTTATCATGTGATTTATAATACATCATATGATAAGTGATAATTACATTCATTTTTAATAGAGAAAAAAAGAAAATTATGACATATTTTATATTTATATCTACTAAGCAATAGACTTAATATATATTAATATAATACAATAAATATCATTATTAATATAATAATAAGGCTTAAAAGTCTTTCATATTATTACCACACTGGCAAAATTATAATTTTTATACAAAATTAAAACAAAATCAAAAGAAACTATTTCTTGGTGGGCACTATATTTTCCTTTTCATTTTCCATTTCACTTGATTTTTTCCTCTTTGCCCGCCATGGATCAGGGCTCTCAAATTTTTCAAAGGTTTCTAATGGATTTTCTTGAAGATCTCACCAAAGACTTTGCAGATTCTATAGGTATTTATCTTCTTTAGTGTTGTTTGGAGGAAATGCATGTTTAGTTTTCTTCTTCTCGATTTTTCCATTTTAGTGGGCATGTGCAATAGATTGAGTACATTTTTCTTTTGATGATTTTCACGAGAAGAAAATAAATATAATCTTAAAAGAAATTGAGAAATCCATTTCATTTCTTCAGTTCTAACTTCTTTGCCTTTTGGTTGCCCCACTTCCTCAAGCAAGAGGAGAGCTAAAAACTAAAGAAACAATTTCAACATCACAACTTGGGGCATTCTTTGTGGGTATGACAATAAGGGCTAATGATTTTCCTGAAGCCACCCAATGGAGTGAGGGAGAAACACGAGCAATGAATGCATACTGGTCACTTCTTATTGAGACTTTGCCACAAGATGTACTTTTCATAGGAAACCTAAAGGGCTCTCTGATGGGTGGACCTTCTCTTGTTGGACCTCGATTTCATGGCAATCAACATGCAGAAATGAGGTTAGTAGGGGCTTTGAGAAGGTTTTGGTAGGTGGTCATCTTGGTTATGATCAAGAGGTTGCAGGTCTACTTAAAGATGTACTTCCATTTAATCAGCACCATAAAAGGCCAAATGCTATTAGTGAATCATTGCTTGCATCATTTTTTATTGGACAGTGCATGAATGGAGAAATAGATCAGGAGCTTAAAGCACATTTCTTTTCTTTTGATGATGAACTTGGTAAGTGTACCAAAATTTTTGTTTCTTTTTTCCTGAACTTATGATGTATAAATTTTTGTTCATTTGCATAAAATTATTTTTGTGACCAAAGTACTTTCAATGCATAATTTTGATTTGCTTGCTCTATTGAACTATATTTGTAGAGATTGGTGTATCCAACAAATTCTTTCATTGTTCTCAAGACATATCTAGACATTAAACTTTCTTTTATTATAAACATTTAATACCTAAATCTAAGTGTCTCTAAGATTCTAGCCCTTTTCCATTCCTAGTTTTGTGCCTATTCCTCCTATCCTTAAATATATAGAAAATATTAAGCCCTTGTCATGGATCTCATACTGGAAGGTCCTATAGTTCAAATCAACTTTAGGTAATTACTAAAAAATATGAGTAAGAAATACTATTTTTTGATGATTCAAAACAAGAGGCTGGACAACAAAATTAAATAATCATACACAATATAACAATTTACTTGAAGAGTAAATATGAAAATTTTGAGATGCATTTCTACTGTTTCTATTATTGTGCAGGAATCCCTTCCAAATTTTGAGATGCCATACAGATAATCCATAGAGACAATCTTGCCCTTGGACTCTGTAACTATGTAAACAAAAATCAGCACACTCTAAGTTAGTCTATAAGAAATGGAAAAAGATATGAAGGTTCTATAAATTTGAGTTCCCAAGGATAACAAATACTAAGAAGTTGATTTAAACAATAATGGTATTTTACCTCTAGAGAAAATAAACCAGGCCAATTGTTACTTACTTCCCATAGAAATGACTTCAAAACAAATCAAAGAACAAAATTAGCTAATCTTTGCAGCAACTAAAACCCTGTATCCTAAAACCTAAATAATGTGCACAAATTCATTGCTTCAAGAACACACTATTATATAAGCTCATGTCTTGTGACTTGTATATTATTCTCGGGACACTTGGAAGGTCACATGTTACTGCACCCTATTAGATAATATCATATTATAGATTTAGAAATGTTAGGTAACATGGCTGGGTGAATTTGCTCAAACAATAGGCAAATTGCTATGCCTAAATCAGAATCTTGTTAATATTTTGTTGTAAGGCTTTGCATTTGTTATTTGGTTTCTTGTCTCCATGAGGCTGGATGATGTAAAGTGAGAAATTCCTTGTGCTCCTATTCAAATATGGTATTAGAGCTATTAGACTAGCAAGGGTAGTATGATATTGGAGGTGAATTACACTTCCAGATTTGTGAACGATAATCCCATGCTTGTGGGTAAGATATTTCTTCCTTGAGACATAATAATAAAGAAAACATTGTTGTTTTGGAGGGATTTGTGGTTTTTTTAATGGCATCATCATGTTTAAAGAGTAGGGAGGCATGATGCAACGGGAACTCTGCAAGAGAATGGAACCTACGTCCCTTTGGTTGCAAGAACTAGGATCGATCCTCTTAATCATTTCAAAAGATACAAAGGAGCTCTTGACATAGGAAACAAGCATTATTGGGTGGTAAAAATTCTTATCTTGTCATGATATTATGCTTTGAATTGTGTATGGAGGCAAATTAAATAATGGTAATTAAAGAAATGATAGTAGAATTGTTTCATTGCAGTCAACTATTTTCACTGGTGCATATGGATATGCTATTGTAGTTGTCTGGACTATAGTTGATGTTTTCTATGGAACATATTTGGTTGTCAATTTTTTTTATTGTAACAAGAATAGGAAGAAGATTCTATATCATGAACCTCATTTAAATGAACTGCAATAGATAACATTGTGGGGGATTGGACTTTTGCGCAGGCTTTCAATTATGTTCATGATGCCACAATGGAGGCAGCACTACATGTCCTAAGCTTCTGCTATTTCAATAAAATGCTTATGTCCTTTGTGGATTTAAATTTTGTAGATACCCCACAACTCCTTCTTCAACAGAAAAAAGTACCATTGAAAGTAATAAAAGTGTGTTGAAAAGGTCGAATAAGATAAATGAGACAACGAGCGCAGAAGTGGCAGTTAGTGTAGGTACTAATCTTATAGCCAACTTTTATGCCTTGGAAAACTTTAAATCAATGCATATGTATTATAGCAGCAATGTCTTTCATTGTCCTATAACTGTCATTCATCTATACCACTGTGTCTATCTTCTTATACTTTATAACAACACCATTTCTACCCTCTGATATACTAGTATCCTTCATGATATCCTAACACCATTCCTGGACTGTCTTTTTATGTTATGGGACTGCTAAAATAGTGAATGTTACCACCATTAAAAAAATTTGTCACTACAGACTATAAATTTATTGTTGCAAACAGTTTTTAAATAAAAATATTTACTGTTATTTAATAATATAGAAATAATTAATTAAAACCTATCTTACCGATTTATCTTTAAAAAATTAAGAATTATTTTAAAAGAGTCTTTATTTTTTAAGCTTTTGTTAAATTTGTCTAATTTGGGGACTGATTGATTTCATCCTATTTGAATAGAAGAAAAATATCTATTTTCCTTTTATCGTGAATACATCTTCTAAAGTTTTCCCCAAATTCATCACTGCGGACTGTAAATAAAATTTTGCTTCTGCGAATTTTCTTCTTTTTCCATTTTAATCCGTGAACATATTTTTTCGTTTGGGTGTCAAACAATACTATAGAGCCAACTTTTGGAAATATAGGGATTTGGAAGGGCTCTCTTTCATGGTACCATCATCAACAGTTTGAGAGTTCTCCAAATGTTCAGGTTGGTCTAACAATATTATATTTGCTTTTAACTGTCTGCTGGCTTGAAAGTTTGAAAGTCCCTTTATATATAGTCTCATTAATATTTATTGGAAATTTCTTTATTTACAGTCCACAGTGATGAATTTGGGGAAAATCCTTTTGAAAGTTATGGTTATAACAAGAAATGCTTTTGGATTTCATTATATTTTCTATTTTTGATGTGTCGAATCAAACTCTATTATCCATTATCACAACAGGTAGCTGGAAAAAGGAAATGAAAGATTGTAGCAGATGAAATAGAACTTATGTTTGTTATTTTGTTACCAATGTTTAGAATCAAACTTTATGATCCATGGTATAGATAGAAAGCTAGAGAAGAGAAATGAAAGACTGTAGCAGACCAAACAAAATCATAGAATTTAATCCAAAATATTTACAACAAGAAACAAACATAATCAAAATCTAATTGTATCTTATTATCATTATATGATATATAATGTAGAAATATCATTAATTTGAAAACTCTTAAACTTGCCTCCCACAATAGTAGCCTAATAATTATGGGTTGAATGTTGTGTGATTATAGACCCATTTTGAGATAGCAGGCCCAAAGATCTAAGAGGACACCCTTGGCCAGGTAGATATCTTTGTGGTGGGAATTGGGAGTCGAGGAACAATCTCCAGTGTGGGAAGATACCTCAAATCCAAGAATCCCAAAGTCAAGGTATGGTAAAAGCTTAAAATTATGTTTCATTTTAGGTGTTTCAGTTTAAGAAGCTATTTTCTCTGGATTTTATGTATTGTTATACTAGTTCCTTCCCCTATTCATTCTAGAGTCTACATTATACATAATTTTTGTAGCTTAGCTACCATCCAACTCAAGGAAAATATGCCCCCATATTTCTCCATTCTTTAGAGCATATCATCTATAGATTCAATGTATTAGATCTTCTCTTAGGTTGCAAGTATTGGTGGCCAAATAACATCTCTTACACCAAAGAGAGATCATATACATTAAAATACCAGTGTTGCAGTCCTTTCAACCCCAGAAGGAAAGGGGGCCTAGAAACATCTTTTACGACAAAGAGAGATCACAAACATTCAATTCATAGTGCTATAGCCCCTTCAATCCTCTTTGTTATTGACCAACCAACCTAGTACCTGGCTCATATTTGCACAATCTTCAGCTATCTCTTTGGTGCACAGCTAACATATTTTACATATATTATGAGTCTTCTCTCCTTCACTTTTTCTAACTTATATTCTGCATAAGAACCAAATCAACTAGGGTAGCTAAGCTCCTGCCATTGATACCATTTTCTATCCTTGTTAGGCTTATTCTTTTGCTACTTTTGGTTTCCAAACCTCCAAGGGTTCTTCTCCTCATCACACCCATGAGGAGCCCCAGATCAAGAAACTATGAAACCACCCAACTCCCTCAAGATTTTGCCAAGACTAAATACATGAGCTTTTAAGGTCAACCTTTCATGTTAATATTGTTGTACAATAAAGCACTAAAAATAGATTAAATAAAATGAAATACATTTAAAACCATTATTAGCCATTTTGTTAATGATAGGGAGGTGACAAAAAATCTGTCACTTTTTAGTTCAACTAACTAGCATGCAGTAGAAACTTCATGCTTCCCAAAAATTCATTACATTCCATTTACTCTACCATGAATAATTCGTGTAGGTTCTGATTTTCTATTTTATATTTTGATGTGAGCAGCAACAATTGCTTCAATGGTCACTCAATACATGTGAAAGATTACACACTATCACTTCTCCACGCCTACTGTATGGGAGATCACTTCTTTTCAGAGAGGAATGCCTATATGCATAATTAAAGACAAAGATACATTGAGAAATATCAAAAATAAAACTTCTAAGTAAAAATGGTACTAAGTATAGCCAGAGGGTGAAGGCAGGGATAAGGAGGTGGTTGAGTGAAGAGATTATAAGGAGCTATACCAAAGAGTAAGGGTGTAAAGGAAGGATAAGAGGGTGAAAGTGAAACTAGTTGGTAAATCCTAGCATTCCATGGGGAGGTATCACACTTGCAGTCTAGATGATTTCCCAGACATCCTAATGACTTGGAGAATTTTGGACTTTAGGGTGAACATCCCAATTTTTAGAATTGGACAACCTGCTTCATTTGGTGTATAAAAATAGGAGGTAACATTTTAGAGAAAAATGCTAAAACCCACTCAAAAGGTTAAAAATGGGAGAAGGTTATTCTACATTCAGCATATCACATTTACCTTTAAAAACTTTAGCTAGTTTTAGTTATTCAAGTTACTTAAATAGTCGTCCCCTTGCCTTCCCAAAAATTTGGCGAAGTTTTGACCATCCCTAATACTGTATCTCATGTCCCTACAGTCTCCCATTCCAGAAACTTGGAGGAACAGTACTAAATCTCACCAATCTAAACCAGATCTTGTTGGAGGATAAACTATATTACATTTCAATGTAATAAGATTTCCAAAATCCATTAGAATTTCAAATAATAGCTTCAAGTTTTGATTGTGTAGTTATTTTTAACGTCGACATTATAGATCACACTCCATGATCCATCATCGGGATGGAAGAGAGTGTTGTAGTTATTTTTAGCACTCTAGACTGTAAATTTATTGTTGCAAACAGTTTTTAAATAAAAATATTTACTGTTATTTAATAATATAGAAATAATTAATTAAAACCTATCTTACAGATTTATCTTTAAAAAATTAAGAATTATTTTAAAAGAGTCTTTATTTTTTAAGGTTCTGTTAAATTTGTCTAATTTGGGGACTGATTGATTCCATCCTATTTGAAGATAAGAGAAATATCTATTTCCCTTTTATCGTGAATACATCTTCTAAAGTTTTCCCCAAATTCGTCACTACGGACTGTAAATAAAATTTTGCTTCTGCGAATTTTCTTCTTTTTCAATTTTAATCCGTGAACATATTTTTCCGTTTGGGTGTCAGACAATACTGTAGAGCCAACTTTTGGAAATATAGGGATTTGGAAGGGCTCTCTTTCGTGGTACCGTTGTCAACAATTCAAGAGTTCTCCAAATGTTCAGGTTGGTCTAACAATATTATATTTTCTTTTAACTGCTTGCTGGCTTGAAAGTTTGAAAGTCCCTTTATATACAGTCTCATTAATATTTATTGGAAATTTCTTTATTTACAGTCCACAATGACGAATTTTGGGAAAATCCTTTTGAAAGTTATGGTTATAACAAGAAATGCTTTTGGATTTCACTATATTTTCTATTGTCGATGTGTTGAATCAAACTCTATTATCCATTATCACAACAAATAGCTGGAAAAAGGAAATGAAAGATTGAAGCAGACGAAATAGAACTTATGTCTGTTATTTTGTTACCAATGTTTAGAATCAAACTTTATGTTCCATCGTAAAGATAGAAAGCTAGAGAAGAGAAATGAAAGACTGTAGCAGACCAAACAAAATCATAGAATTTAATCCAAAATATTTACAACAAGAAATGAACATAATCAAAATCTAATTGTATCTTATTATCATTATATGATATATAATGTAGAAATATCATTAATTTGAAAACTCTTAAACTTGCCTCCCACAATAGTAGCCTAATAATTATGGGTTGAATGTTGTGTGATTATAGACCCACTTTGAGATAGCAGGTCCAAAGATCTAAGAGGACACCCTTGGCCAAGTAGATATCTTTGTGGTGGGAATTGGGAGTCGAGGAATAGTCTCCAGTGTGGGAAGATACCTCAAATCCAAGAATCCCAAAGTCAAGGTATGGTGAAAGCTTAAAATTATGTTTCATTTTAGGTGTTTCAGTTTAAGAAGCTATTTTCTCTGGATTTTATGTATTGTTATACTAGTTCCTTGCCCTGTTCATTCTAGAGTCTACATTATACATAATTTTTGCAGCTTAGCTGCCATCCAACTCAAGGAAAATATGCCCCCATATTTCTCCATTCTTTAGAGCATATCATCTGTAGATTCAATGTATCAGATCTTCTCTTAAGTTGCAAGTATTGCTTGATACAATATTTTGTTTGTATTCACACCACAAAATGTTAGGATACCTCCTCTAATGACAACACCCTTTATTTTGCTCAAATTGTAGAGGAAGGAATTTGGGCTTCCACTCATTTCTACTTTGATAAAATTTGTTTTTGAAATCTCTCAAATTTCCTCCAAGATTATTTTTAAACGTCTAGATCCCAAAATAGAGAAACCTTGCAAAGCTACTATCCACACCTATGCTTTAAAGAGAAACTTTCGTTGTGGCAATTTGTTTTCAAACTAGACATCCAATGTTCTAAACAAGAAAATACATAGAGATTATTTTATATCAATCTGTAACATATTGGAATTGAACTTACTATTGAATGATGTAATCCATGGGAATCTATTCTTAACTGGAGGTGGAAGTGAGCATGGCGTCATGGAGTGCTATCATGAAGTGTTTCTCCTCCATTCCGGTTTGATATAATTAGAGACTCATTAAAAGTGGAAAATCATAGAGGTACAAACGTGAATAACCTACAAATTTATAGACCCTCCAATTCGTAAGAGGACTCAAGCAAAAAGAGAATGTGAATACAGAATGCCCTCACAAGAGAACTCCATAAGTTACTAATATGTTTGAAGGTTTTTATTTTAATTTTTTTTGTAATTTCTACTGTCCAAGAAATGTATAATTTAATTTGTATAATGATTCTAGAATTTCTATTTAATAGCCATGGAAAACTTTTCATCAATCTATTTAGTCATTATTCTACTTAGGTGCTTTATGGTTGGTAAATATTTGAACTTCAAACTTTCATGTACTCTTCTAAACAAAATTAAAAGAATTTTTGTTATTTACTAAGATAAAATGTTATAGTTGAAGGGAGCCGTTGAGATGGTTGAATTTTATATTTTTTTAGACATGGTCTGATATATCAAAACTGTCTTTTTAAATTTTAAATTAGTTTAGAAATAATTTTAAAAAATTAAAGAAGGGTGGACATCTAGAGGGACCAATCATAGGACATCATCAATCAAAGACATTGCAATAGGGTACACAAAGTATATAACATTTCTCTTGATGAATATAGTGGATGCAAATTCCCTACTAGATGTTTATGAAAAAATTAAAAGAATCAAGAACATATAGATCCACAATTACTTCTTACCATTTATTGGGTTCACATGTACATTCCTATAATCTCTAGCTAAATATGCACATTTGCTAAAGAAATCATTCAAATTTTTTTTAATTAGATGGGCACAATATCTTTGTTTTTCATATTAAAAAGCAATAAAACAAGAGTGTTATTCTTTAAAAAAAAACAGCCCAAGATCGTAAAGATCATAGCAAAGTTTCAACAACACATTATTAGTGCATTAACATAAAAAATTAAAGAGATTCCCACAATTGATTCTAACTATATCATTATATATGTATGGTCTCTATAAATTAATTTCTATATCTATCTTCTATTTATTTCTCTCATCTTCCCCTCTCTATATATAATTATATATCTTTATACCCCTTTTAATTCTCTCTCCATATCACCTCTTATTCTTTATTTCCATTTCCACCTATATATCTCTACTTTCCTTTTCCTTTAACTATTGGTAGGAACTTTGACACATTGTGTCTCTTGTTGTTATCTCCATGGTTTTGTCATCATCTCACAACACTAATTCTAAGCATCCTTTAATATCACAGACTCTATATCGCTATCGTCAACCTATTTTTTTATTCAAGGCATTGACTCGCTATTTAATCATTACTATAACAATGGCCATTTTCCCTTCTTTTGTATCTTTTACTTGTCCTTATATATTGCACATTGAATAACTTCACCATTGAGTTTAAAGTATCACTATTCATCCTCCCCTTAAGCTTTGCTACCCTTGAACTATAGATGGAAAAACTTGAAATCATGTTTAGTGGAAAGTACTAGTATACATGGTATGATTATTCTTTAAAGGGTACTAGCTCAATGGAAGAGCACCTAATTTACAAGTCGGAGGATGATGGTTCGATTCCATCGTGCCCCAATATGACTAAATATATGACCAAATTAATGACTAAATATATGACCAAATAAATGACCAAATAAATGACTAAATAAATGACCAAATAAATGACCAAATAAACTACCAAATGACCAAATAAATGACTAAATATATGACCAAATAAATGACTAAAATAGTTTAGTCATAAATTTGGTCACGAGATAAATGATCAGAAATAAACTACCACTGGTCATGTGACCAAATTTGGTTATTTATCTACAATTTTTGGTAGTTTTTTTGGTCATATATATATATTTTTGTACTAGTGACAGTGATACAAATAACCACTAATTAGTGGTTATCATAACACATTAAAAATATGTTATGATAACCATTAATTAATGGTTATCGTGTGATCAAGAAATTGACTAAGTCGATCTTAACAGTGACTGCATAATATATTTAATGTGACTGCATAATATATTAATAGTGACTGGTTAATTACCCTATTCCCAAGCTCCCATTTTGGCACAGGCAGGGAGGATGCTGGCAAAGGTTGTGGAATTTAGCTTTACACCTTCCATTTGCATTTTCTTGAAAATTTCTAAAGCCTTTTCAAAAAATCCATTTTGTACATAGCCTGTAATCATGGCATTCCATGATACCACATGTCTTTGATGCATTTTGTCAAAGAGTTCATGTCCCTTGTTTTTAGTTCCACATTTTGCATACATGTCTACCAGGACAGTTGCAACTACAACATCTGACCAAATTTCTTTATCTTTTATGCTTTGATGGATGTCCACACCCTCTTCCAAAATTCTCATTTTGGCACAGGCAGGGAGGATGTTGGCAAAGGTTGTGGAATTCAGCTTTACATCTGCCAATTATATTTGTTTGAAAGTTTCTAAAGCCTTTTCAAGGAATCCATTTTGTGCATACTCTGCAATCATTGCAGTCCATGAAACCACATTTCGTTGAGGCGTTCTATTAAACAACTCATGGGCCTTGTCTATTCTTCCACATTTGGCATACATGTCTACCAAAGCATTTCCAACCATAATGTCTAACAGAAAAACTTTTGAAGTTGCTAATCCCTGTGGTATACACTTGATTTTTAAGTGACATTTATTACATTTATCATATAGTATAATATTTGTTAATACTTACACCTTTGAAACTGACATTGATGGAAAATTAAGCTGCATAATAGAAGCCCAATTATTTGGAGTAGTAAATTGTGTCAAGTGGATTGTTATTTTTTTAATAGATTGTTGACTATTCATTATTTATAGAAGTGTTGATTTTTTATATAAATCTCTGCACTGCTCAGAGGCAATAACAATTTCTGATTCAAATCTTGATAATTCTTGTACTTCATATGAAGCCATCTTTCATGGGATTAAAACTCAGTGCTCCTCTTCAATGCAGGTTGGGAACCTTCCTCATTTTTGCATTTTGCTTTCATATGTCTGCTTCATCTTAATTCTTGTCTTTGTGGACCTCCATCTATTCTGTACCAAACAACTTAATATTGTGCTACTAGGTTTGTTTAATAAGTTAATTTGGATAATGATTGTTTTCCCCAAGAGCCCAAACTAAACCTTTGTGACTGATACTTTTATTTAGTTTAGTGGCATCAATCATTTTTATATCCAATAGAGAGTCTTTTCATGTTATAATGAGCTCTCAAGTTTGTTGTTTCTATGGGAGACAAGTTTTTAATTGCATTCACCAATTTTTCAGTACTATCTCTGCCAAGTTTCATTCACAAGGTTTCTGCCTCATAGGAGTTCTTTTAAAATATGATTCTCTTGTTTTCTAAATCACTATCAAGATTTATTATGCAAAGTTTCCTTTACTTAGGATTCATATGTAATAATTATGTGATTTTATGGTCTATAATTCTAAATAAACCCCCTCCCCATGCTAGATAATTTAGGCTTTACCCATTATTGCTAGTCTATCTAGATAATTTAGGCTTTACCCATAGAAGTGCATGCGCAGGAGATACGTCCCACCTTGAGCTCAATCTTTACATAAGGTATGTGACTGTTATAGCAAGTTCTGGTATTTAAATTCTATCAATCTCTAGTTTGAGCCTGCAACAATGTTCCTTATACATTTGGTTATTTAGATTTGGGTTAAGACCATTCGGCATAGACTGTACTATCGACTAAGATGTCACATTGAATCTTCTCCACAACTGTAGCCACTTAGCCTAGCACCATTGATTTTCATAGAGACACTCTAATCTAATTGATCAAGTTAGATTAGGGTCAATCTAGAATGGTCAATCGATGGATTCACACAAAAGGTACAATCACCAAGGATTCTTCAATGTGCCTGAGACTATCAAATTCAATCGATGATTCAATTTCAACCTTCTTGTTACTACACTGCTGCAAACTTGTCTTCTTCTTACTGGTTAAATACATGGAAAGTATCTACCTAGGGCATCAAATCTTGAAGCAATATTCCTCCTTCCATAGTTTGAGCACTTATATTATTAAAGTGCATAACCTTGGCTTGCTTCTCACTCAATGGGGAAACCGCAAGTCAAGGTTCCACCTTCATGACAGAGTCGACTATAGATTTTCCCGAGTTGGTCTATCAGTTAGGTTGGGTTCTTGCGTAGATCAACACCAAATTTAAAATACAATGTTTGCAAAGTCTAGTTAAATGAGCTCTACCAAGAACTGTGGATGCACAAATGAACCTACAATGACATTAAAACTCTCTAACCATTACATGATCAAGTTTTCTATGATAGTCAAGCCATGTGTTCAGTTCATAACTGACTATGTAAATGTAACTAAAACTTGAAATCAAATGACAGTCAAAACTAAGATGGATTCGAATAAACAATGCATACAATGAACTTGTGGAATGATCAATCCATCTACCTATTTGCAATAGACAGAGTATGATAACAAAAATGTACTCAAAATGTTTTTTGGGTTTCTTTTATTCAACGCTACTTCGAAGATCATCTCCTTGTGCCAATATTGTGATTGGAAAAGGTTTAAAAACCACTTTCAAAAAGTCTTCCAACTGATCCAACCAACATGAAATTGATTGTGGTCATTGGAGAACCAGACTTACAATCTGCCGACAGTGTTGCAAAAAATTAACAACATTTCACAATCTGTGCAACCTTGGAGTGCAACTTTGTCAAAAATGCACTAAAACTCAATAAAAACTTCCTAAAAGAACTAAGAGGTTGATCTAAGGTCTAGATCCCTCAAATTCCTTAAAACTAAAGAAAATACACTAAAACATACTAAAACTAAGTTTAGCCTTTCAGAGCCAACTAGGATCCCAAACTAGCCTAGCAACCAATAGTCGGCTAAATGAGGAAACAATTTCAACATTCCTTAACAATGAATTAGGAGACATTTCCCAAATGATGGGAAACAAACTTAACTCCCACTAAAACATAAACAAACATAAACAAACTTAACCCCACTAGAACAGTCTAGTGGACTAAGACATCCCTGGTTTATGAAAACACCAAAAGATTCTTGACCACACAAAAGGACCAAACTCAAAAATGAGGAAACGGATTCTAAAGATCTATTTCCTTTTATTACAACCAAACTAAAATAAAGACTATCCGGAAGTGGACTTGGGTACCCTACACCATGCTCCGCAGGACAAAGAAACTCAAGTCCCTTGAGTTGGTAATGCGGACAGTGGAAAACCAAGTTCTGTAATAGCTTCAGGAGTAAGCTAGGTAGCATCCTCCATGGGCTTATGCTTCCATTGTACCAAATACTTAAGATAGGTGTGCCTTCGGGTCTTCCGTGCAACTCTAGTGTCCAAAATGTTGTCAATCTCCAAAGGAGATGACTTAGGAATGTCTTGGATTGGGGCCTCTTGCATAGAACTAATACTACTTGCAACCACAACATCACCAACTGGACCTTTATAGAGATATAGGTCGGCATTAAATATAGGTAACAAATGAACATCAATCTAAGTGTCTTAGGTTTATATAGCCACCCAAAAGCACTTGATTGAACATTAGGACTCTGATGAGGTTACATAGTCATCTAGGAACATAAAGAACATTTGTGATCTCCTTAACATCTTTGTCTTCCTATGATTCAATCTTTTGAGGGTGCTCCTACACCAGAAATTGCATTTGAAAGAAGTTTATTTATCAAAAAATCAGTACAGTCCATACACTAAGCCTCTTCTGTCGTACAATGAAACTTTGGCATATTTGATGGACTCCTAGAAACTCATGTACCTATTTTAAAAATCCCAAAATTTTGCATTTCTAGGACTATGCAACATTGTCCTATTCAATCCTTTGTCCTTTTCTTCCCAAACCTGATTTGTCCTTCCTCCTCTTCCCCTCATTGAAGCACCTCCTCTATTGCTGCTATTTTGTCTTTCACTTTTCCTCTTAAATTTATCCTCTATTCTAAGTGCCAACTGGTAACATTCCTTCACACTTCTGGGGTTAGAAGCCAATCTGACCCTTTGATCTTCCGGTACCTCTTCACCTTCAAAGTATGCAACCATTGATGCAATCTAGTCCAAAAGCTCTTTTTCTTTCAGACTTCCATCATACATAGGGATATCTCCCCTCACCTTATGTTGCTCAATCTTCATAGCCTTGAATATCTTGATTGTCCTCTTCTCTTCACGATCTATTTGTTCCTCTTCTTCCTCTCCTTCCCCTTCCTTATGGGTTTCTTCCTCTTCTTCACTATCAACACCTTCATCTGCTGCTCTTCTTTGATTGGATTCCAGTGCTTCAAGCCTGGCCAAAAGTGCATTGTAAGATTCCTACAACCTTGTGTTCTTCTCCTTCAACTCCTGGATCTCCCTGGTAGTACCTACATTCCTTGGAGGCATTTTCACAAACAATAGTCAAACTTATTTAGCAAAGTGTTCCTCTATCCCTCTAAGGCACCATTTGTTTTAGATAATTTAATTTTAACTTTGGTTGTGTTAACAAAACTATGTTGACTTTATTTTGTAGTTGTTTAACATGAGAGTTTATAGATTAATAGGAGTTCACAGATATTAGTGTGCCATAGTTTCCCATCTATAACTTGTGAGATGCACATAACTCATGTACCTCATGCTAGTGTGCTTGGATACCTTGTATACACTATTTTTCATTAGACTAGACAATATCCAAATAGTGAGTATTATATAAAGTGCTATAACACATAGGTGGTCCTCCTTTTACACCAATTAATAGTAGTGACAACTCTCACAGGTGGTTGGATAATGTCTAGTCTAATCTAAGCACACTAGCATGAGGTACATGAGTTATGTTCATCTCACTAGATATAGATGGACATTAATGCTCAATTGAATGATGCGTTCCCATAAAAATGTGAACTCCTATTAATCTACAAACTCTCATGTTAAACAACTACAAAATAAAGTCAACATAGTTCCTTTAACACAACCAAAGTTAAAATTAAGTTATTCGAAAAAGGGTTTGTGTTTTGAGTTAATTGGTTTATGTAAATCTATTTTGTGTTATACCCATATGGATCAATGGCAAGGTTTTGGTCTCTATAACCTGTGTGGATAGTTCTTGTTTATATCCCTATTTCATATTCAGTTTTGAAAGTATTGAAAGTATTGACGTTGACTAATTCTAGCTCAGCTATAGTTAAATTGTCCTTGCTGCCCTATAATGACATCTTTGTTCAAACCATTGATTGAAAACATTTTTTAAGTACTTGAATCTACAATAGAACAATAGTGGTGAATGTATGATTATTATAATCATATGATTATATGTTATAATATTTATGTAATAAATGTAATAACAATGGTGCAGTACATTATTGATATAGGCTTGATGGCTCTTGACAATGTGCCAAACTGTCAATGTGGTAGTGGGTAGTGTGTGTTGAAGACTTCATGGACACAGAGCAACCTGGACGATAATTTTGGTGCTACCCAAATAGAAAAAAGGTTGCTAATGTGTATGTATTTAATGTTTCTAATTTAAATACTATTCATTATATTATAAGAACTAATGTAGATTGGGCATCACAGGGAAATAATGGTTGCGGATGCTTTAGTTGGGTCAATGACAACTCATCTGCATCTATCTGCCCATCTCCACTTATCCATGATGAAGGATTTGAGTGCAAAACATGTCAAGCTAGGGCAAATTATGAAATTATATTTTTACGATGCCTTCTCTATATTGTAATTGCATATCTTTGTTGTGACCATATGCAGAGATGAACTCAGGAATTAGTTAGTTTAGTATTTTCATATTGTAACTAATATTTTAATATGGATATGATGTAACTTCTCTTTGCCTCAAGTGCGCATATATATGGTTTACATCTTTTTTTAGAATAATTCTTCATGTTTATGGCTCAGGTGAGCCCTAATCTACTATCAATCACATGTTTTAACGTATAGTGTTTTCTTGGTTATTCCATTTGTTCCTTGACCTTTGAAGGCCATTTGGTAATTTCAACTACACATAAGGATCCATTAGTAGTTGTGGAAAATAGGATTCATGTTGCAATGCCCAAGCTGTGAGATGGGAAAAGATAGGCAAGAAGAGTGGAAAGAAGATGATATTCCTGAGATCATGGATCATTTTCAAGCTTTAGTGAGCCTTCGTACCATGCACTATCTACAGATTTGTACGCAATGCTGATTTAGGCTGGAGGTAAACTACATGTGTCATGTAAACAACATGGTTGAATGCAATCTCTTTTGTGCATTTTCAAGAGTTTTCCCACCAATACAAGTGTAAATAATGCATTGAACGTAATCTACAAACACTGTGTGGTATGAAGTCTCACTAAAGTTTGAAATACAAGAGCAGGTGACATGGATCCCCCACATGATAGAGGTCACGGGGATACTCCTCCCACCCATTAGTGATCTTTATATCTATATCATGTAACATATTTTAAATTTTTCATAGGTTGCAGGACACATCAAAGGCAACAAAGGCTAGACTGCAAAAGATTTCACAATAGCTGACAAACATAATTGTAGGCATCATGGTCACAATTTTTTGGAGACAACGTAATTGAGTTGTATACCTAGATGATGGAGAGCAACTTCCACTCCTCCGATTCCAAGTTGACACTATCGGATCTAACGACCATAGATAAGGAATAAATTTAGAGAGCGGAGGAGGGCCATAACAACCAAAATTAGATAGGATGAACCTCAAGTTTAATGAGGCAACTATAAACATGTTAATAGATTTTTATTATTAAATAATGAAATTTGCATATTATAGTGTTCTAAGCCCCGTCTATGCAAATTTCATTATTTAATAATAAAATTCTATAATGTTTACAGTTGCCTCATTTAACTTGAGGTTCGTCCTATATTATTTTTGTTGTTATGGCCCTCCTTCGCTCTCTAAATTTATTCCTTATCTATGGTCTTGGGATCCCGCAGTGTCAACTTGGAACTGGAGGAGTAGAAGTTGCTCTTCATCGTCTGGGTATACCACTCAATCACGTTGTCTCCAAAAAAATGTGACCATGATGCCTACAATTATGTTTCTTAGTTGTTGTGTCCCAAGACCCCTTATGACCATTTACAGCCATTTACGACCTCTAAGAATACATCTTAGAGGTCTTAAAATGTCGTAAAGGGTCATAAGAGGCTCCTAGGAGGGGCTAGATGAGCTTCCACCTTCATGTGGTTGGCCTTGTTAAGTAGAGAATGTTAATTAAACTATTCTCGAAACAAAGAGAATCTCAATAATTTAAGGTCTTAGTCCACAGACAGATTAAATTAGACTTACTAAGCCTCTTATTGTAGTTTGTCATAAGATTGATTTGCAACCACTAGAGACTACTCTACAAGCTTGAAGAAGCGGTATATTTTGGAAAATGAAGAGTGGAAACAAGATGATATTCCTAAGATCATGGATGGACACAATGTTGCAAACTTAATTAATCCAAATATCTTGCAGAGGCTTGAAGAATTGGAGAGGGAAGAAGGGCTTAGGATGGTAGCTAAGGGTGATGAGGATTTCACAATAGCTGACAAACATAATTGTAGGCATCATGGTCACATTTTTTTGGAGATAACATAATTGAGTTGTATACCTAGACAGAGTGCAACTTCTGCACCTTCGATTCCAAGTTGACACTGCAGGATGGAGAACAACTTGGAGCCGGAGGTGCAAAAGTTTCTCTCCATCATCTGGGTATACCACTCAATTATGTTGTCTACAAAAAAATGTGACCATGATGCCTACAATTATGTTTCTTAGTTGTTGTGTCCTAGGGCCCCTTATGACCCTTTATGACCATTTACGATCCCTAATAATACATCTTATAGATCTTAAAATATCATAAAGGGTCATAAGAGGCTCCTAGGAGGGGCCAAATGAGCTTCCACCTTCACGTGGTTGGCCCTGTTAAGTAGAGAATGTTAAACTATTCTCGAAACAAAGAGAAGCTCAATAATTTAAGGTCTTAGTACAAGCACTAGAATTGAGTTTTTTGGCACAGGCTGGGAAATTTTTGTATATCAACATGCAATAGAGTTTGGGCATAAAACTCTATCGCATGTTGATATACAAAAATTTCCGAGTCATGCTGAAAAACTCAATTCTAGTGCTTGTATAAAGATGACTGGTGCCAAAACAGGGCTCTCCCAATCACTAACTGTGACCCGCTGGCAACAAGCAACAGAACGAGTGTGGACAACTAAAGATAAATATCAGATAGGGGAAAAGCACCTGCAACAACAAAGGCAATAGCTGTAGATACAGATGAGGATATCCCAAATCTCTAATATAATAAAATGGTGAAGAAAAAGAGTAATGCAGAAATTATTACTATTTTAGAAGATGCAAATCCAATCGAGGAGATGCTGAAGAGGACAGATGAATTGATGGTTCGAGTACATCATTTTGAAGTAAGCGGTAATGAATCTTTAGTTATAAAAAAAGTTCACTAAAGTTTTATATTTTATACTCTTTTATGTCGTGAACTAAAATATGTATTTGTTCTTGTTACATGATTTTTTGCTTGCTCAATTAGCTGGTCATGGACATCGCGGTGAGGCCAGTAGTAGCATCATGCAAAATAGTAATAATTTTTGCATTGAATCTTTTTAGTTTTTTCTTCACCGTATTTATTATATTAGGGACTTCTGGGATCTCATCTGTATCTACAGCTATTGCCTCTGTTGTTGTAGGTGCTTTTCCCCTATCCCGAACATCAAATTGTGACAAAAATATCAGTAAAACTATCATAATAACTCCATGAACATTGTTTTAAGTAATTATCTATGAATGTTGTGTATTAATATTGAATTATATGTCATGTTAATGAATATTGTTATGTGTTAATGGGGAATTTAGATTGATGTTAGGGGGGAGGGGGGTGAGGCTAGATGAGAGACTAGATTGATGTTTGTGTTTTGAGTAGGTGAAGTGTTAAATCAGTTCCTATCTTCTATTCTTAATTCATTCAAACTGCAGGAGGGCCTAACAGATATACTCAACATAGAATTGACTGCTAGTCTGGGCAATTGAACACACTGAGTCTTTGGCTTGAGAGAAAGAGTTGGGTAATGTTGTTTATGGAGACCTATGCAATTGTCCTCAGTGGCCTCTTTTTTTTTAATAGGTATCTTTATATATATGTAGTGTCCATGTTTTTTTTTAATACAGATTCTTTTTGTGTATATGCTAGTGCTATGGAACCTAAATAAACAATTATAAATGTAATAGATAATGTCTTCAATGAAAGAATTGATGTACCACATGTAAACCAAAATCCATGCTTAATGCCATTTTGTGCAAAATGAGTTTGTCTATTAGCATATCAAATTTTGTTACACCCTTCATGACTGTAATGTTTAAGTTAAGTATTAATGCAATTTTCTAAAGTAGCAAGTTCTGTTGTCATTGTTTTTTTTCTAGTGGTTCTGAGGAGATCAAGAATTATCAAGGAAAGATATTGAAGTGGAAAGGAAAAGTTTCTGAGAGGTTACAAATATTGATTCATTGATCAAGTATACTTTTTTTTAAGTAATCTCTATAGAAATGGTTAAGTTTTCCTGAATTTTTAAAATAAGTCATAATTATTCAGTATCATATTCTTATCTATAAGTTGCAGGTCTTCATACCATAAATTTTAGAGTTCAACTCTTGTATCATCTTAAAATGGAAGCACTTCCATGATAAGAGCATTTAGCCCTCCAAGTAAGTGGTTTGGGGTCATGTTAGGCGCCTTGATTGGGTCTTTGCATGTATTTGGCTTTCCCCCGCTTTCCACTTCTTCTCCGCACTTGATTTCTTCATTCTAGGTGAAATTAGGGTTAAGTTCTTAAGGACTTTCCTAATTTTCCTTCTTTTATGGCTCTATTTTCTAGGTAGGATTCAGAAATGAGACCTCCTAGTCCATCATCACATGATTCAGGGGATTTTCTATTTGTTCCTGACACTAGGTCCTGTTTAGATATCAAATTTTGCATTTCTAGCATCTTCGGGAACCTTTTCTGCAAATCCTGAAAAAGTTAGGGTTTGAGGTCAAAGTCGACCTCAACCCTGACTAGGTTAGGGTCGACCTTGACCCTGACCTCTTTCTACCAAAATTTCAAAATTTCATTTCCCGCTAATTTGGCTTTCGAGAAAGTTATTTCACGCTTCCGGGTTGGCTGTTTCGGGCTCCAAAATGGTATATCCTTTAATGATATTTAATCAAGGTATATTTTCTAAAGGTGAGGACCTAATTGGGATTTAATTCTTCAAGGTGGCCCATCTAGAGAAGTGTGCCCTAATTCACTATAAAAGGAGGCCTTCCTCTCTCATTTTCACATCTCATCTCAAGCAATCAAGCTCTCAAGTGCAAGGAAGTCTTCAAGCATTCATCCATCAAGGAGTTCCATTGTTAGCTATTGAAGGATTCAATCTCCTTGGAGCCCCCTTGAAGATCCATCCTTCTCCATTCACTCAAGCCTTCTCATATGCAAAGATCAAATCAAGATTAGTGTTGAAGATCAAAATACCATTGATTGGAGACATCCTACATTCATTGAAGCATTCTTACTTGTGGATTTGAGGATTCAAATCCTCTACAAGGACTTCAACATAAGCGAGGTGATTTGTTTCAATTACTTTGTTTATGCGCCATATATTTCAATTCAATTTCAAGGTTAATTCCTAAACTGGGGTTTGACCAAGGCAAACCCCCCATACAACCAAAAACCCCCATTTTATTACAGGTACAGGTACAAAATCTTAGATCTAAGAGCAAATTCAAATACCCTTTTCAGCAATCTTTCAGGATCTACGAACAGAATTAGAATCAGACTTCAAATAAATAATGTGGTCTTTGACCTTTTAAAAGGTCAAAGTCGACCTGTGTGAATTTGGAGAAAAGATTTCTGGGTTTTCTCTGCCTCGACATTTCCAATCCAAAACAAGTGACAGAATCTTTAGAAAGTTCATATATAAGCCAGAATTCAACATTTTCCAGACTTGCCCTAATTCAAGGTTAGTATTTGCACTTCAATTATTTTAGATTTCAAGCTTAATCCAACTATAGGGAAGTATAGGATTTATTCTTTCTTTCATATTCTTCATAGGTTGATTCAATTGTGTATTAACCTCTTGGTTGATCAAATTGGATCTCTCTTTTGGGAATTTGGATTTTGGAGTGAATCTTACATTTTCCCCACACACATACACAAATAGTGGTGATTCCAAAACACCACTATTCAACTCTTACATGGAAAAAGTTGTAGGTTATATTGAACCATCTTTTATCTTTTTTTACTCTTTGGTTGTCAGAAAGATTAAATTCACATCCTGTGTTTAGGACATAAAGCTTTATTTAACTAAATTAATTCTTTTAATATTGAGATAAAAAAATGTACAAATAAAGCCTAGACTGGTGACTACATAGAAAACTATCATATGAAGAACTACTAAAATGGGAGCATCAAAGTTCCTTACAAGAAATCCACATATCAAAATCTAGTTGTAGGATTGAAAAAAAAGACAAGATAAAAAAGTTCATAGGCCCATACAAGACACCCACCAAAATATAGACCATCAATTTATAGAACCCTTGCAAGATATCCCAAGGAACGATAGGTAGTGAAAACCAAATAGATAGAAAAAAGAACATAACCATATGTTGTCTCACCTATTTGAGGTAAGCTAAACTCAGTCCAATTCTCTTAACAATGGTACATATCCGTCCAAGTGCAATAACCTTCAAAGATTTGCAGCGGTAAAGAGAATCCCCATATTTTATCAGCCTAACATAGTCTTTGGCCACTTTGGCAATGAGATTGCGAGCAATATTGATCTAGCCAAGGGCCAACTTGTAGTGATCTTTATCATATAAAACATTTAGTAGATCTCCATAAAATGGATGCACATTATCTTGGTGGGGGAAATCATCTTAGTAAATACATCCGAAGTAGTAGCAGAAGTAGCAAATACATCACTGACACTTTTCAGGCATATTTCATTGACTCCTCAAAATGAGCAGCCTTTATTTCAGCTACCTCATCACTATCATCCTCATCCATTGCCTCAGGGTTCTCTCTTCTTTTTCTTTCATGTACAATATCCTATAAAAGTGCAGAGGAAAGAGAACATGAAAAATTGAAATAATAAGATACAAGTTGAGGAAAATTGAATCAAAAAATGTAAAATTCTAACAAACTAGTTCAAAAAAAACCATTACGAAATTCATAACCAAATCTAGTTTGCAAAAGCCGCTGCAATTGAAACTCACCTTCTCAATATTTTTTCTAATAGCATACTTGCAAGGCCACTGACAAATCTATGTAATATCAGCTCCATTGAATCCTTGGGTATAACAGGCCAATGCCATTAGGTATAATGAAAACTATTTTCTTGGTTGTCATACCATCCATCTCTGTCAACAACTAGTTAAGGACTCTATCCGCAGTACCACCAGCATCCCCAACACTTCTTCCACACTGCAAACATGCAAACCAATTATGCATCACCAATCAAAGCTTATCTTTCAAATAGTTCAAATAAAATGAAAAAACCTACAGTTTCACACAAAGCAGAGCAGATGGATTGCTAGAGCCCACTGACAAATCTTTGTAATATCTCATCAATAAATATAATGGACGAGGCATTCTTCTCAGACTCCTCAAAAGCCTTCTAGAGATTCCTTTCACTTTCCCCAACCAACTTTGACATGATCTCAAGTCCATTGATACAGAAAAAGAAGGCATCGGTTTCATTTGCCACTGCCCTAGCAATTAAAGTTTTCCCAGAACCAGGAGGCCCATAGAGCAGAATACCCTTTCGGGGCTTCACACCAATAGATTTGAAGAGTTGTGGGTGTCTAAGATGAAGCTCTACCAATTCATGGATCACCAGTCAAAATTAGTTGAACTAGACTTTCTTTGTTGTAGAATTGATTTAGTATAGAATATTTTCCAGCAGGATTTTTTTTTAAAAAGCAAGGTTTTTGCAGCATTATCTACCACTTGAGAAAAAGTTTCCATAGCTAAATTTCCTTGCCATAGTTAATATTTCTCTAAAGACTTACAAGTTAGTAAGTCCTCGGCTAAAGGGCTGATAAACTAAATAAAGTTTCAAACATATGAACAGATAAAACTCATACAAGCAAAAGTTAGAGCCAAATTGAATAGCATTGGCTATTTGTCAGGGGAAGGTCCCTACTAGAATAGACACATTTGTCACTTCATTAAGATGACAATTGTGTACTAAGTTTACTAACTGTATAATTCATCGTCATCTTTATTATCTGTTGTAGCAAATACATCTGAAGCACCAAAAAAAGCACCAGGAAATCAAAATTTAGAACCAAAGCCTTGAGATTGTTGTAGTGTTTGTGCAAAGGCTTGATACTTTTGAATATCAGCATCACTGACACTTCTTCAGGCATATTTCATTGACTCCTCAAAATGAGAAACCTTTATTTCAGCTACCCAATCACTATCATCCTCATCCATTGCCTCGGGGTTCTCACTTCTTTTTCTTTCACGTTCAATATTATCCTGTAAAAGTGTAGAGGAAAGAGAACATGACAAATTGAAATAATAAGATACAAGTTGAGGAAAATTGAATCAAAAAATGTAAAATTATAACAAACCAATTAAAAAAAAACCATTAAGAAATTCATAACCAAATCTAGTTTGTAAAAGCCACCACAATTGAAACTCACCTTCTCAATATTTTCTCTAATAGAATACTTGCAAGCCTGCTGACAAATCTTTGTAATATGTCATCAATAAATATAATGGTTGGGGTATTCTTCTCAGCCTCCTCAAAATCCTTCCGCAGATTGATTTCACTTTCTCCAACCAACTTTGACATGATCTCAGCTCCATTGATACAGAAAAAGAAGGCACCAGTTTCATTTTCCACTGCCCTAGCAATTAAAGTTTTCCCAGAACCAGGAGGCCCATAGAGCAGAATACCCTTTGGGGGCTTCACACCAATAGATTTGAAGAGTTGGGGGCATCTTAGAGGAAGCTCTACCAATTCACACCAATTCACAGATCACCAGCCAGAGCCTATCTCTCAAATAGTTCAAACAAAATAAAAAAACCAACAGTTTCACGTAGAGCAGAGCAGATGGATTGCTAGAGCCCAAAGCAGTCTGGAAAATAGAATGAGCAGGGACCTGCTAGCAACAAGCAGCAGAATGAGTGTGGACACCTGAAGATAAATATCTAGACTAATCACCGATCAGGATGTCGCTGGTGTTTAGTTTGGATATTTATCTTCAATTTTTTTTTAAACACTCCGTGTTGCATCAAAATTTTGACCCACCTGCGTTGAAAGTCTGGCCAAAAATCGACCATTCTGTGTCGAAATGTGGCATCATGGGTTTGGCATCCTGGTCGGAGCCACTAAATATTTTGACCAAATTTGGTTGAAATATGACTATCATGAGTCTGGCATCCTGGTCAAAGCGACCAAAGTTTTCAACCCATATTCGTCGAAAGATCAACCAATACACAAACACTTACCAATGTTATCTTCGGCCTAGGTTGCCCTCATTTTTGACCAATAGTGGAGTCGATCATTCGATGGGTTTAGTAATTGGTTGATATTTCAACACCAATAATAGCGACAAACCCGTTGGTCGACCATTCGACCAAGGCAGGTAGAAACTTTGACCAATAGTGCATTGAAAAATAGTGCAAAATGTACTAGTGTCCCCTCTCTTCTTCTTCTCTACTATCACTCCCCCACTACCCCCTCTCTCCCTTGTCCCTCATGCTTTCCCTTCCCTCTCTCTCTCTCTCTCTCTCTCTCTCTCTCTCCCTCCACATTAGCCTCGCCCTTCCCCTCCCCCCCTCTCTTCTTCTCTACCCTCACTCTCCCTCTCTAGCGTCACTCGCCCACTACCACCCTCTTTCCCACTATCCCTCTCCACGTTCCCCCACTCTCTCCCTCTCCCTCTCCTTCCCACTCACACCCTCTCCCTCTCCTCTTCCCCCTCCCACTCTCACTCTCCCCCTCCCTCTCTCTCTCTCCCTCCCTCTCTCATCTCTCACCCCCCTCCCTCTCTCTCTCTCTCCCCCTCCCTCTCTCTCCCTCTCACTCCCCCACTCTATTTCCCTCTTCCTCTCTACTCCCTCTCTCTCTCCCCCCCTCCCTCTCTCTCCCTCTCCCTCTCCCTCTCCCTCTCCCTCCCCCACTCTCTTTCCCTCTTCCTCTCTACTCCCTCTCCTCCCCCCACTCTCTCTCTCTCTCCATCCACCTCACCCTCACCCTTGCCCTCTCCCCCTCTCTTCTTCTCTACCCTTGCTCTCCCTCTCTATCATCACTCCCCACTACCCCCCCTCTCTCCCCCTCTCTCTCACAATTCCCCTCTCCTCCCCTCCCCACTCTCACTATCCCACCTCCCCTTCCTCTCTACTTCCTCCCCCCTCTCTCTCAAAATTCCCCTCTCATCTCCCCCTCTCCCTCTCCCTCCCCCACTCTCTTTCCATCTTCCTCTCTATGCCCTCTCCACCCTCCACTCTCTCTCTCCCTCCACCTCACCCTCCCCCTCGTCCTCTTCCCTCTCTTCTTCTTCTCTACTATCACTCCCCCACTACCCCCTCTCTCCCCCTATCCCTCATGTTTCCCCTTCCCCCCTCTCTCACTCACCCCGCTCCCCTTCCCCCACCTCCCCCCCAATCTCACTCTCCCCCTCCTCCCTCTCTCCACCTCCCCCTCCCCAACTCTCTTTCCCTCTTCCTCTCTACTACCTCTCCTCCCTCCCACTCTCTCTCTCTCTCCCTCCACCTTACCCTCACCCTTTCCCTCCCCCCTCTCACTCTCCCCCTCCCCCACCCCCCACTCTCACTCTCCCCCTCCTCTCACTCACTCTCTCACTCTCTCTCTCTCTCTCCACCTCACCCTGTCCCTTGCCCTCCCCCTCGGTCTCCCTCTCTACCATGACTCCCCCACTACCGCCCTCTTTCCCACTCTCCCTCTCCATCTTCCCCCCCTTTCTCCCTCTCCACCTCCCCCCACTCTCTCCCTCTCCCTCTCCCCCCACTCTTGCCCTTGCCCTCTCCTCTTCCCCCTCTTGCTCTCACTCTCCTCCCCCCTCCCTTCCCCTCTCATCTCTCACCCTCTCCCTCCCACACTCTCTCTCTCTCCCTCCACCTCACCCTCACCCTTTCCCTCTCCCCCTCCCCCCTCTCTTCTTCTCTACCCTTGCTCTCCCTCTCTATCATCACTCCCCCACTACGCCCCTCTCTCTCACACAATTCCCCTCTCCTCACCCCCTTTCACTCACCCCCTTCCCTTCTCCCCCCCCTCTCTCTCTCCCCTTTTTCTACCTCTCCTCCCCTCTCCCAGTCCCCTCCCCCTCCTCCTACCCCTCCCATAGAAAAAAACTTTTTTCAACTAGTGCTTCATTTCCTAGTTGTGTAAGTATGTTTAGTTTAGTAGGTTAGTAGGTTTTAGAAAAAGAATTATAGTTGTGTTTTGCTCAACTTTTGGGCATGACAATTTTATCTAAAAGCACTCCTCTATGGTGAGGATCTTGTTAATAAGATATCTTTCTTTGAGGATGCTTTTTCCATGAGTGACATATCCTTTTCATGATTATCTATGATCTTGGATGTAAGGGTCAATACCCTTCGCTAAGAATATAGTGTACATTGTTGTTAATAGGATATCTCCTTACTTTGTGAAGTAGGTATCCTCTTCCTCCTCCTTATCATGTCTAGTAGACAGCCACGATAAGGATGGGGGCATATATAGGGTCTCCCTTACACACTTTTCAATTTTCAATATGCTAAATCCTCGGAAGGTAACACACATAAGTTGCTAAATCCTAAAGAGACATGTATTTTTTTCAATTTTTAGTATGCTAAATCTTCCGAAGGTAATGCACATAAGTTCTTAAATCCTGAGGAGACACGCATTTTATATTCAGAGTGATACAAGAAGGTGTATCTATGGGTATTCCAAAATCTGTCAAAAGATGCATTACAATTTCAAGGGACATTTTTTGGGTGAACTAGTAGGTTTTTCTATCTGTTGGGCTCTCCCTCGGTGATTCACGGTAAGGTGGGCATCTTACTGGGTGAGGTAATCACTTTCCCTTTCTCTCTTTTTTCTTTCATGCTAGTAGGATTAGATCATGAAGCTATGTTATTTATAGTATTGCTCTTGTCTTTCTTATGTAATCATTTATGCTTTTATGATAGCTTTCCAAATATGATATTAGTATAGGAAGCATTTCTTGGCAAGGTTTCCTTTACTAGTTGATTTGGGTTTGTTTTTGTACTAACCCTTCTTTTTGTGTCTCTTTGTTTTCTCTTTGTTTCCACACCCTCATTCATGTGTGTTGAGTTAGAATCCTTAGTTAGGGGCTCGTGTCCTTAACTGAGTGATATTCTATCTCATTGTGAATCCACTTGGATCTTTCTTCTCCTTTACCAAGAGTTTGTATTGAGTCCATACTCTTGCTAAAGTGGGGGCTAAATGTACCGTCAGAAAATGGAATCACTTCCATTTAGGACTGGTTTAGCCCTTCGAGTAGGTGGTTTGTGGTCATGTCAAATGCCTTCATGGGATCGCTGGCTTGGATCATGGTTTTCCCCCTATTCTGCCATTTCCTCCACCTCATTCCAACTTGTTTCTAACACCTTGACCTGAAACCATGAGATTCTTGACCTTAGGGTCAACCTTCTAGGTCAAGGTTGACCTCGACCTTGACCTAGGTCAGAGTTGACCTCAACCCTGACCACGGGTTCAGATTTTAGATTCTAGAAGATTCTGGATGTCAAGCTTCGGAAAGTTTATTTTCCCGCTTTTGGGTCAGCTGTTTCGGATTTCAGAACAGTAAACTATTAATTATATTTAATCTAGGTCCATTTCTAGGGGTTAAGGTTTAAATAGAAATTTAATTCTCCTATGTCAGAATCTCTAGAAGTTTGTACCCTAGACTAGTATAAAAGGAAGTCTTCCTCTCTCATTTCAATCCATCTCCATCAAAGCATCAAGTGATCCATCTTTTATCATCAATCAAGTGTGAGATCCATCCATCATCTACATTCAAGAATACAAGTTCTCCATTGGAGATCGAGAATTCAAACATTCAAGCCTTTAGAGGAATTTGGTTCAAGCATTCAAGATTCATCATTCAAACCCTAGATCTATCTATCATGGTGGTGTGATTTTCCTTCAAGATCCTTTGTTCATCTTTAAGATCTACTCATTTTCCCTTCAAGGTGGATTCCAAGCATACAATCATGGAGGTTTTGATTTCCATTTGTTAGTGTTCAGTCCAATCTTTCATATCAACATACTTTTTTACAATTCAAATACGATTGCATATCTATTGAATATCATAGCTTCGTTGTTAGATCTAGTTCTACTAATTGCTAGCAATCTCTATTTCAATTCCATTTTTAAAGGTTGATTCCAAACTAGGGTTTGACTAAGGAAAACCCCTCATCCAAATAACAAAACACTTTTTCTTGCAGGTATAGGTGCAGGACAATGAATTGAAGTTCAGATCTTAGTACCCTTTTCAGAGAATTTCTGGGATTCAAGAATAGAATTTTCATTAGAATAGTGTAGGTCAAGGTCGACTTTTAGGGGTAAGATTGTGCCTTGACTTAAGTTCTTACCCCTATTTTGGGTCAAGGTCGACCTTTCTCAGAAAGACAGAAGGTTATGGGTTTTCTCTATTTCTGCATTTCCAGGCCAGATCCGGTTGCAGAATTTCCCAAAATAGAATACAGACACTAGAAAATAGTGATTTCTGAATCTTCTCCTTTTCAAGATAAGTATTTATGTTTTATTAATTTTTGTATGTCCACAACATTTTTCATCATACACAACACATAAACCCCCACACTTGAATCATAGATATAAATATATATCTTATACATATATTTTTATCTCTTACAGTTTGTTTAAAGAAATATTTTTAGTTATAGTGAACTAACACGTTGTAGATCAAAGTTAGAGGATTTCTGTCAGTTGGTATGGATGTTACCATTAGATATCCTAGCATCATACATAAAGGAATATTAGTAATATAGCATGCAAATCGTCAAAATGATTTAAGATTTAAAAAGAAGAGACATGGATTATCCATAGACAAAGCAGGGCCTGACTAAAAATCACTTCCTGAAGCAGTTTTTGGTAACTGGTCTATTTTCATCTGATAAAGAAACCAAGGCTATCTACTAGCTATTTTAAGATCTTGTAGAGCTATTTTATCAAATATTATCAACTCAAATTTATTTTCTAAAATAGAAAGATGTCTTGTTGACAGAGATTTGCAAATTTTAGATATCAAAAAAATCAAATTTCTAAATATTATCAACTCAAATTTCCTTTTTAACATACCAACAAGATGTCTCCTTTCATAGAATTTTGAAAATTACAGAGATTAAAAAAATTTGAAATTCCCAAAAATGGTCAACTCAAATTTCTTTTCTAACATACCAACAAACATAAAGATATCAAAACATCATAATCAAATGAAATGAAATAGTAAAGTCACCCACAAATTAGCTTGTTTGAAACAGAGCATGATGAATGGAAAAAAGAATAGAGAAAGTTTGCATGGTCAGCAAGTATGGTGTGAGTTTAAGAAAGTTGATCAAGAAGATGAAAAATGAATCAGCAATCCAAACATTTGAACAAATTATGTCGTAAGTTTGTACTGAAGAGGAAAGCATTTGGGATGTAGGGAAAAAGGAAAGGGATGGATACATACTAAACACACCCGATGTTGTTTATAGTGTGCAGTAAAATAAAGATTTACAAGAATGGTTGTAAAAGAAATTCTTTGTGTTTATTTTAAATTGATATCTCAGATTGCACTATTTTCCTTTTTGATCATGGTTTGGAGAACACTAATCCAAAAATACCATTTTCAATTTCTTTTAAGAAATATTTAAAATACATTTTAGACTATACAAAACTTATGCCAGTAAAAGGATGTTTCGAGAATACACACAAGGCTTATCCATTTAAATTCTTCTAATTTCTATTTTATGGTATTTCACTTATGAAGTGATGATGAAAATTTGAGAGTAAACAAATGGCTAACTCATTTTAATTCTTCTAATTTTCATTTTCTAGTATTTCAATTAGAAATTGATGATGAGGATCATTGAACCAAATACTGTTTTGTAGAGCAGATTTTTTTTATGTGAAGAAAGAACTTAAAAAGATTTTATCTTTTTCTTGAAATGTCCAAAGAAGAAAATGAGTACACAGCATATAAAAAGGAACTCTGAAGAAATTAAGCATAACAAATGAGCTAAAGACTAAAAACATCCTTTTTCTTTCTATCCAAATTAAAAAAGTAAGCAGCAAACTCTCTTTTACTACAAGGAACAAATTGGGTGAGAGAGATATTTTCCCTTTGATTACAAAGTCATGAAACAATTTAATAGCTACTTGGGCATCCCCCATTGACACAAACCTAACATAACCATAACCCTTGGAAGTTCTATTTTCTAAGGTGGCCACTATGAGTGAAATTAGTGCTCCATAACTACAAAATATACAATGAAGTTGTTCACTGAAGATTGAAGGATCCAAGAGATTCATTAACAAGTCATAGCTCAGGGATATCATGGAAATTTTTTCATGGATTACATGGCACGAAGTTATAGGTCCATATACTTGGAACATTTTCAAGAGCTCCTCCTCTATTACACTCTCCTCTCAATTCCCAACTATTACCGATGTTGTATTTGAATACACTGCTACAAGTCTGTCATGGCCATAATTTAATAGGCAAAACACACCAACATTTTTTTTAAAGTTAATAATGAATGTTTAAAGTTTATAGGTTGACTTCACGGAAAGTTTGAATAACTTAGGAGTAAGCTTACGATTATTTTAGGGGAATCATGATGAGGGATTTTCGTCGTGCCAATATCCCTCGCACGAATAAAGTCAAACATACAACTAGGGGTAACTACCTTAGTCAAAACAATAAAAGGGATCATCTGTTGAAATACGATTGTATAATAATAACTTAATTAAGTATATGTTTCCTCCTTTCACTAAAGATTCTAAGCCTAGTTACATTTATTTGATTATCATAATAAAATAAATCTATAGCCATCCAATGTTTATTAAGATGTTGATTAAAGTTAAATCTTAAAATTAAATGTAAACTTCAATAATAAAATTTCCAAGGAGATCTTAATTAAATAATTTCATTGGTAATCTCATTATTTAACATTTTACTTAATGAAGAATAACTCTAAATTAATTATAGCTCCTACAATAGGATTTAAATAAATTAATTATTAATATCCGTTTAATATTCCTTAAAATAGAATTTACTCAATCACCTATTAAGTTTTCTTAAAATCACCATTAGATAATAGAAAACATTTTCATTAGGCTAACTATTCTTAATTATGTATGTACCTAGAATGAAACTTAAATATCTTAATCCTCTCCATAATAAATTACTTGATATAAGAATATATTTTATTCAAGAAAATCCTATTTATTAATACAATTGGGGACCAATGTGGAAATTTAGTCACACACATGTAGGGATTCTTGGAAATATAGATGCAGTAACTGAGAGGGGGGGTGAATCAGTTAACCACAAAAATATTACCACTAATCCCTTAGATATCTTAACAAATTATTTATTGTTGCCACTCGGTAAACATACAGAGAAATGCTAAAACTTGATCTTTGAAGTGTGTAATAATTAAACTGTTCTTAAGCATTCATCATTGATTAACATACATGAATAAAGAAAATAACATGAACACAAGAGACACCAGATTTACCGTGGAGACCCAATATGGGAAAAACCACCAATGTAACTAGCTACTATTTTTCACTCTTCTGAAGTGATGCCCGGTTAGAAGCCAACCCAGTAAAAGGTTACAAAACACACTGTTAGGTGTGACCTTGTTAGAGGATTTAATCACCTTGCTAGGAGTGGCCTTGTAAGAGGTCTTGAAACAATTCAATAGAACTGTCACCTTGTTAGAGAATTTACAAAATGGTTGTTAAACCAACTCAGTTAAGAGATTTTGATATCACTGCTACAATTGTAAGAGAGTAACAATGAAATGACCTACAACTGAATTGCTGATTATAGATCTCTATTCTACTTCACTAGATCCTTACTGATCAAATAAATCTTTGCTGCTCCTCAAGGATATCTAACCACCCTTCAAAATTCGCACATACCTTTCTTCAAAATGATTTCTACATGCTACTTATCTTATTCACCACTTGACCTTCTATATATATATATACCATTCTAATTAACATTTAGATTGTCAAGTCGGCACTAATAATTATTACAACAGTCGGCTGGGATAAACAAACTATAGTAACAAAATCCTTTGAAGGGCCAACCTTGCTCGATAAACATTAATCCTAAAAAGATTTCCTTCGGTGACCGAGTGAACTTGGTAACCACAACGAATTCTGCAACATCCTTCGGAGACCGAGTGAGCTCAGTAACCACTAATTTTCCTTCAATAATCGAGGAGGCTCGGTTAACACTATTTTCTGTCATGATTCCTTTTGACACCCGAGAGATCTCGGTAGACACTAAAAACCACCTAGCTGACCGACTGAGCTCGATAGACATTGAGAACTGCCTAGCTGACCAACTGAGCTAGGTAGACACTGAGAACTGCCTAGCTGACCGGCTGAGCTCGGTAGACACTGAGAATGATAATTGATATGACATTTGTGTGACATCAAAGACAACACATAGCTAATCCAACAATGTCCTTCAGACAATTGTATCCAACAATCTCCCTCTTTGGCATTGATGGCAACACAACATGTCATAGCACAATAAAATTTCACAGAGAAACCTAGAGTGAGAAACATATCCTTAGCTTCATTCTGATTCCCATCATCTTCAAACTTCTTTCTGACTAAGAACTCTCCCTCTTAACTTCTCAAATTATTTTCCTTAGAAATTTCTTGAAATGACAGCAAACTCTCCCTCTTTAACAACACATGCCAAAGACAACTTACATAGTTTGGTAAATATCAATATACCTTATGTACTGATTCATATGCAATGATTCCCTGACTATGCTACATCAACTGATTGATCTTCAACATGTTCTGGTTGATGCATCACTAAAACTTTATTTAGTGAACCTCGGACAGGGGAGTGACCCCTAACTTGCCTCTTAGATACAAGAATGCATCCTTAGGTAGTGGCTTGGTGAAGATATCTACAATTTGTTCTTTTGTATGAATATATTCCAATCTGATTTCCTTGTCCTACACCAATTCTCTGACAAAGTGATATTTTATAGCAATGTGCTTGGTTTTGGAATGCATTACTGGATTCTTTGAAATATTTATTGCACTTGTATTGTCACAAAACATAACAACTGGTTCTTTGATCTCAACCTTCATGCCTTCCAAAAACTGTTTAAACCATACAATATTAGAGCAGTTTACTGCTGCAGCAACATATTCTGCTTTTGCTATGGATTGGGATGTGCAGTTTTGCTTTATACTAGTCCAAGATACTAACCTCTTGCCAAGAAAGAATGCTCCACCACTTGTACTCTTTCTATCATCAATGTTTCCTGCCCAATCAGCATCAGTAAACACTTTTAAATCTAGATTGCCTCCAAATTTATACCACAAGCCATAATCTTCAGTTCCCCTTAAATACCTCAAGATTCTTTTGATTGCCATCATGTGATTTTCTCTGGGTTTAGCTGAGAATCTTGCCACTATACCAACTGCTAAGGCAATATCAGGCCTTGTGTGCACTACATACTATAATTTTCCAATCATTGATCTGTATAAGGTCTGATCTACTTCTTTTGAATCATCATCTTTGGTAAGCTTCAGTCCAGTACACATGGGTGTACCAATTGGTTTTGAATCTTCCATACCAAATTTTTAAGTATTTCCCTGATATATTTAGACAGAGTAATGTAGATACCATTTTTGTTCTACTGAATCTGAAGTCCAACAAAAAAATTTATCTAACCAAACATAGACATTTCAAATTCTTTGTTCATATGCTCTGAAAATTCTTTGCACTGATCATCATTTCCTGTAAACACAGTATCATCCACAAATATTTCTACCAAAATAATTTTGTTATCTGATCCTTCTTTGATGTATAAATTACTGTTGTCATTAGCCTTTTGAAATCAATCTGAGTAAGATAGTTATGTAATCTTTCATACCATGCTCTAGGAGCTTGTTTCAGACCATACAATGCTTTGTGTAATTTGCAGACCATATCCCTTTTTTCTGGATCAATAAAACCTTCAGATTGCTCAATGTAGACTTCTTCCTTAAGAATACCATTGAGAAATGCAGATTTTATATCCATCTGATATACCTTAAATATTTTATGTGCTGCATATGCAAATAAAGTCCTCACACCTTCTAATCTTGCAACAGGAGAAAAAGTCTCTCCATAATCTATTCCTTCTTCTTGAGAATATCCTTTACATACCAATCTTGCTTTGTTTCTTGATACTTGACCATCTTCATTCAACTTATTTCTGAATACCCATTTTGTCCCAATTACATTTTTATCTTTAGGGCTACGTACAAGACTCCATGTCTTATTTTTCTCTATTTGCTCTATTTCTTCATTCATAGCCTCAATCCAACTTTCATTTTCCAATGCATCTTTGACATTTTTAGGTTCAAAATCAGCAAATAAACATGTACCTTTTAGTTTACTTCTTGTAATAGTACCATCTAATTTGTTTCCAATAATCTGATCTGGTGTATGATGCTTTCTAACGTACTTGGCCAATACAGGTTCCTTGCTTCCTGAATGAGTTACATTGTCATCTTCTTCATCTTTAGGTTCAGGTTGCTCGGGCTCGGTAGATACTTGCTCGGTAGCTTCAGACTGACTCAGTAATTTGTGACTCAGTCTGAACTTCTTCTTGTGACCCAGTTACTGTACTGGGCTCGGTAGATGTAGTTTCCTTATTGACAGATGTGTCTAGCAATGTATCAGGTTCGATGTAAACAAATCTTCTGTAATCCTTTGGTTCCTTTTTGCTTTCTTCTTCAATCTTTTCTGGAAACTCATCAATTCTCACATGTGCACTTTCTATGATTTTGTGAGTAGACAAATTTAGACATCTATATGCCTTACTTTTGCAAGAATATCCCAAAAATATTCCTTCATCACTTTTTACATCAAATTTTCCTTTTCTAGATTCTTTTAAGATGTAACATTTACTACCAAATACGTTTAGGTAACTTACATTTGGTTTGTAGCCATACCATAGCTCATAAGGAGTCTTGAATGTGTCTTTTCTCAGATGTACTCGGTTCAAGGTATGAACTGTAGTGCTGATAGCTTCCTTCCAGTATTTCATAGCAATGTTCTTTTCAATCATTAGAGTCCTTGCACAGTCCATGATAGATCTATTCCTTCTTTCAGCTATTCCATCCTGCTTAGGAGTTCTCGGGGCTGATACCTATCTTTTGATTCCTCTTTCAATGCAAAAATTATTGAATTCATGGGAGATGAATTCACCACCTCTGTCTGATCTCAAGTATTTTATTCTTTTTCCTATTTCCTTTTCTACTCTTGCTAAATACCATTTGAATTTCTCAAATGCTTCTGACTTTTCTCTTAAATACATAACAGTCATCATTCTAGAGTAATCATCAACAAAGAGAATAAATTTTTTTTCTCCAGTATAGCTCTCAATTCCAATAGGTCCACATAAATCAGTATGCACAATTTCCAAAATATCTTCAGACTGATAGTTTTTACTTTGGAAACTAGACTTTCCCATTTTACCAATTTGACAATTCTTGCATAGATCAACATCAGGTTTCTTCAAAGTAGGAATACCTCTTACTTTCTTGAATTTTCTTATTTTCATCATGCTATCAAAATTTACATGACATAACCTTTTGTGCCATAACCAACTTTCTTCAATTTGAGAAATAAAACATGAGTATTCACCAAGATCAAGATAAAATAGGTTACCTTTGGTTTGTTTGCCTGATCCTATCAGTTTTCCTTTGTCATCCAACAGTCTTGCTTTGCCATTCATGAATTTAACTTTGAATCCAATGTTAATTAGTTGTGCTACACTTAGAAGATTATGTTTAGTCCTTCAACCCAATATGCATTATCACATATAAGTTCTTTGGTTAATGAAATTCGTCCCTTTCCTTTTATACAACAAGGTTCATTGTTTCCAAACCTTACATTACCACCATCAAAGTTTTCAAAGTGTTCAAACTTAGTCCTGTCACCAGTCATATGATGTGAACATCCACTATCTATAATCCATGTATCATTCTTGCTTATATGAGAGATAAGTGCCATCTCATCTTCATCATTATCAGATTCATCTTTTACAGCAATGAAAACAATTTCTTCTTCACTATCATCCGAATCTTTAACTAAAAAATATGTTTTCTTACCTTTATCTTTGAATGATTTGAAATTCTTCTTGCCATTGTACTTGTAACCTTTCTTCTCATCTTTGCTTTGCTTGTTTGGACACCTAGCTACAATATGACCAATTTCTTCACATGAAAAATAGATTAAGGGATTTTTACCTTTGTATTTTCCTCTACCTCTTGAATATTTCTTTGCAAGTAATGCTTCAATAACTTCAAGATCACTATCAGAACTTTCCTCTAATTCTTCTTCACTTTCTGATTGGATTTTCTTCCCTTTCTTCAGTGAAAGTTTGGCCTTAAAAGCTGATTCAATATTTTTAGAAGTTGGAACATAGTTGTCATAGTTATCCAGTTCAAAGGCTGTGAATCTTCCAACTACGGCATCCAAAGTTATATTGTGATTTTCTTCACATCTTCTTTCTTGAATAGCAGAAACTCTTATTGCATAAATGGGAAGTAATGTTCTAAGAACCTTACTTATAACAGTTTCATCATCAATTTTTCCTCCAGAAGCTCTGATTGCACTAACACTTGTCTTGATCCTTTCAACATATTTTGCAATGTTTTCTTCTTTTCTCATTTTCATCTGATCAAACTGTCCTCTTAGGCTTTCTGCTTTGGCTCTCTTCACATTGTCATCACCGCCATAGATTTTCTTCAGCTTGTTCCACATTTCATGAGCAGTTGTGCAGTCTTTGATTTTATCAAATTCTTCATAGCTAAGAGCTGATGCAATGTCTATCATCATAGTGTTATGGTTCTTCTTCTCTGCAATGTCTTCAACAGTTAATGTGCCAGTAGGAATTGTATATTCTTGATCAATATATTTGCATCCTAAATCACCAATGAAAGCCAGATGAAGTCTCATGAGACCTTGTCATGCTGAAAAGTTATTTCTGTTAAGCCTTGGAATTTCTCTTTTGTAAGACATCCTGATCTTTAGCTTAGGTCCTTGAAACCCTTCCTGCAAGTACCATATGCTCTGATACCAATTGTTGGAAATATAGATGCAATAACTGAGAGGGGGGGTGAATCAGTTAACCACAAAAATATTACCACTGATCATTTAGATATCTTAACTGTGTGCACAAAAAGTGTGACACTTCTGTGAATCCTTGCATGCAAGGAGACTCAATAATGAGTCCTCACAAACCGACTCACAGCTCTCTATCCGAGTAGAGCATGGATTGATATTATGGCCCTCAGATTGACCCAGTTACCCATGCAAATACAAACCCGGAACGAGAGATTCAAAGATGAATAGCAAATCCGCTAATCTCCATGAATCTTGTTCATGCATGCGAATGAAAATGCAAGCTAATCTAGATGATAGCAATGCAATGCTTGAAAATAAATATAGATTATGATAGAAAATAACAATGCAAGAACCTAATCTATGAAAGTAAATATGAAGTTAATTTAAATGAAGATGTAAGTGATAAAAATCTATATGAATTTCAAAGCTCTGTGAAAACTGGCAGCATAATGATGATATAAAAATTCCGGATCCTTGTTGAGAAGGAGAGGGCTCCTTTTTATAACAAATTGTGGATTTTAATGCAAATCTAGAAGCAATGTGGGATAAATGAAAAAGGGGAAACAAATGACGTTTTTAGCAAGTTTGTAGGAAAATAGAATTCTTTTTATTTTATTTCTCTTATTAATCAATTTGTTTCTTTTTTTCATCACAAGAGATATTTGAGAAGATATTTTATTTATTTAATTAAAAAGAATAATATCTCTCCTAATTAAATAAAATAAAATTATATAATTTAAAGATAAATATTAATGAAATAAAATAAAATCATTTAATTAAAAAATGAATTTTAATTAAATAACCTTATTTCATTTAAGGAATATTTATTTCAAATAAATAATGTTATTTTATTTATTTAAAAGGGATTTATTTTTCTTAATTAATTAAATAAAATTAATGAAATATTCAAACCTTAGGAAGAATTGAGATGATTCAAATAGTTATGATTTGATCAAGTAAAGTATTGATTCAGGAATTGATATTTGGTAAATTGAATAAATGGGGCCCAAAGTCTAGGCGACCATTTTAGGGTGCATACATTTGCCCCTCTTTGACTAATGTGAGGTCGACTTGGGATCACATGCAGTCAAAGAATGGAATTGAAGTGTGAGATTGATTTGGGATCACAAAACAACCCAGATGTGTGTTCAACAGATGGGAACACATCAGGACATAGATAGGCAGATTGAAAAAGACAAGGCCAACACCTGTGAATAGGTAATTGTCAAGTCTCAAATAAGAGATAAGAATCTCAACCAAGGTTGCCCCAAGAGAAGCAATTGATAAATTTGATAAAGCTGAATCAAGCATTGAAGTTTGGTAGGTATTGCCCCCTCGTGATCGAAATCGAAATGAGATAGAGGAGAAACAGTAAATTGATAAATTTGATCAAATCGAACTAAAGATAAGGTTCTTGATGTAAAATGAAAAATATAAGAATCACAGAACCAAGGTAGATCAGCAAGAAAATTATGCCCGTAGGTTGAATTAGAAGACAAGAAGTGGGGTGAAGGCGAATGGAAGATAGAAGTTTGGAAGAAATGGAAAGAAATGGAGAAAAGAAAGAGAAATTGCCTTGAGAAAGAGGATGCATCAAAATCAATCAACTGTTTAAGATTGGGAATTTCGATTGAGATCATGAAAGAAGATAAGGAAATGAAGAATGTGATCATAGTTGACTGAAAGTCCACAAGAAAGATGAAGGAAACCCTCTCAAACTCATAATGCAGCCTAAAATTGCAAATTTAACATGAAGCCTAAATAATGCAAGCTATATGAAAATGCAAAGGTGTACTTGCAATAGGGTAACATAGGTTTGGTTGTGTTCATCATTCATTAGAGAATGTAAAAGAACTTATTTTCATCATAGGGCCATTATTACTAGACATCGGACGATCACACAATCAACACTAGTCACAAACGCAACTATGAAGATATGAATGTGATTTAGATCAGGAATGTGGAAAGATTCTAACATGAGCATCAAAGACATAAAGGTCAAGATGACTACAATGTTAGCTTACCCAATTTAATGTAGCAAAACCATGCTCGCATGAAGGCATAAATGCCGGGATGACCATGAGAATGGTTGTGCAAAAATAGTCAAGGATGATGCCTTAAATCTCCGAAGTGTGTCAAGGAGACAACAAGAGACACTCAAGATAGTCAAGAACACACCCACAAGCAGAAAGCAAATAAAAATGTGCCCCATGCCCCAAGTCCTCTAGCTATGCATCATGGAGAGACTTATTAGACAAAGGCACTCAACGAAAATCAATAACAGTCAGCACATAAAGAAAATTTCATGACATATCTCAAGCATTAAGTGTTGCATTTAAAAATTTAAGTGTGTAAACTGATACTGAGTTCCGAGGATAAGGATCGAATGCTTGCTAGCTGGTAAGATCACATGACCAAACTGGATAAGACCAAACTGATAAGCGTTGAAAAACACTCGATGTCAGGAGTTGTGTTGAAAAACACAGTTGGGGTGGTGTTGAAAAACACCCTTTGCGAGGTGTCCTAAAGACAAGCATATCCAAGAGACCACAGATAACACAGTGATGCCCCCTAGACAAAGACAAAGACCAATTCCAAATCAAGGCAACAAGGACGAGGCATGATGGAGAAAGGCTAAGTGTCAAGGACGCATGTTAAGAAATAGGGGTGCAAAGGCCTCAAGTAGCGCCCGTTTCCAGGTTTTCACCACTTGGAAGAATTTTTTCAGGACTTTTTATAATTTTATTTTTTTTTTGTATTTGTGCTACCAAGGTGCCTGTTTCCAGGTTTTCACCAAGGCACTTTTTCTATTTTTTTTTTTTTTTTTGAATTTTTGATTTTTTTGGTATTTTTGGAATATATAATTTTTTTGAGATACATCAAAGCACCTATTGCTAGGTTTTCACTAAGATGATAATTTTTTCAGGACATTTTTTGATTTTTAGAATTTTTTCAGCATCATATATGAATTTTTTTTTGGAATTTTTTTCAGGATCAATAAGTATGTACAAAAGATGTCCCCAGATAGAACAGGCATCAAGGATAGAACTTCTTCAGGTACAAAACATTGATAGGCTCAGGGAGCTGCTCCCCCTTTTCAGTAGATAGTAGATAGGCACCTGTACCAAAAGCCACTGTGATAATGTAGGGTCCAAGCCAATTAGGTTCGAATTTGCCCTTTTGTTCTCTATTCTGTTGGTTCTTAGGATTCTCTCGCAGGACAAGATCTCCTACTTGAAATTCTCTAGGGCGAACCTTTTTGTTGAATGCCTTGGACATCCGCTTTTGGTAAACCCTCATATGGTCAAATGATGCTAGACGCTTTTCATCCAAAAGTTCCAATTCTTGTAATCTCATGGTGCGATAGTCTTCATCTGTAACTAGACCTTTGAGAGAGACTCTAAGTGACAGAATCTCAACCTCTAAAGGTAACACTGCTTCAGCGCCGTATGTGAGGGAAAAAGGAGTAGCCCCAGTTGGAGTACAAATACTCGTTCTATAGGCCCACAAGGCCGGGTTTATCTGTAGGTGCCAGTCTCTACCATTCTTATGAACTGTTCTGTGTAAAATCTTGAGAATGGTTTTATTTGAAGCCTCTGCCTGACCATTTCCTTGTGGGAAGTAAATGGAGGACCAATGTTGCTTTATCTTAAATCTTTGGCAGAGTTGGGTAAGGTCCTTATTTTTGAACTGACCTCCATTATCAGTGATGATCTCAGATGGTACTCCATATCGACAGATGATATGGTTTAAAATGAATAAAGATATTGTCTTTCCTGAGGCAACAGAAAGTGGAACAGCCTCTACCCATTTTGTGAAGTAGTCAGTAGCAGTGATAATGAACTTATGTCCACCTGATGAGTTGGGATGAATCTTCCCAACAAGGTCAAAGGCCCATCACTGGAATGGCCAGTGAGATATAGAAGGAATTAGCTCCCTACCTGGAGCATGTATCAAGTGTCCATGTTTCTGGCATTTTTCACAAGACTTGGCAAAAGCTACTGCATCTATCTGCATCGTAGGCCAATAGTACCCCGCCCTAAGCAACCTTCGAGCCATGGAAAGACCATTAGAATGTCCCCCACATATGCCCTCATGGATGTCAACTAGCGCTTGATCAGATTCCTCCTTTTCTAAGCACCTAAGAAGTGTCCCATCTAGACCCCTCCTATACAAATCACCAAAGATGAGGGAATGGCGAGAGGCGTTACGGACAAGGTTTCTTCTTTCAGATTGGTTAAATGTGTCAGGGATGATGCCATCACGGAGATATGAGTAAATAGCACCATAGCGGGAGGATTCATGATTGACAAGGGTGCAAATGACATGGTTTTCGGGTGAGTCAAATATGGGATGACGTAGCTCTTCCACCAGGAATTCATATCTGGACTCATGTTCCTCCAACTGAAGAAGTGAAGCAAGGGTGGCCATAGTGTCAGCTGCTTTGTTCTCAGCCCTAGGGATTTGCTGAAAAGTGACAAAAGTAAAATACCGTCTTAATGAATCAACCATTTTTTTGTAAGGTATCAACTTGTCATCTTTTGTTTGATATTGCTCATTGACTTGATTAATGATCAACTAAGAATCCCCGTAGATATGTAGTTCTGTGATATTCCACTCTATAGCCATTTTTAGTCCATTTGTTAAAGCCTCATACTCGGCTATGTTGTTTGTGCATGGGAAGAGTAACTTGTAAGATTTGGGAATAGTGTACCCATGTGGAGAGATAAACAACACACCAGCTCCAGAACCGTTTTGCATGTAGGAACCATCAAAGAACAGTTTCCAGGATCTCTCAGTCAGGTACATAATATGTTCATCTGGGAAATTGACTTGAATGGGCATATTATCTTGAATTGGGAAATTAGCCAGTTGATCTGCAATAGCCTAGCCTTTGATTGCCTTGCGCTCAATATACTCTATGTCAAATTCAGAAAGAATCATCATCCATTTAGCAAGTCTACCTGTGAGAGCAGCTTTACCGAGCAAGTATTTGAGAGGATCAATTTTTGCTATGAGGTGTATGGTGTGCGCAAGCATATAGTGTCGCAATTTTTGAGAAGCAAATACTACTGCAAGGCAAGCTTTTTCAATACTAGTATAATTGACCTCATAAGCAACAAGAGTGCGGCTAATATAATATATGGCCCTTTCTTTCCCTTGTCCATCTAATTGAGCCAACAATGCCCCCAGTGAAGACTCAGTAGCTGATACATACAAAATAAGAGGTTTTCCTGGAATGGGAGGCATTAAAATGGGAGGACTTGCCAAGTATTCCTTAATTTGATCCATGCTTTTCTGGCAATCCTCATTCCAAACACATTGAACACCTTTATGCAAGTTTTTGTTAAAGGGTTGTGCTCTATCTGCCAATTGTGAAATAAACCTCCTTATGGATTGAAGGCATCCTTGAAGACTCCTCATTTGACTGATATTTTTGGGAGGTGGCATGTCTATAATGGCTTGGACCTTTTCGGGGTCCACTTCTATCCCTTTGGCTGAAATGATGAATCCCAGTAATTTTCCAGAAGTAACACCGAATGCACACTTTTTTGGGTTTAATCTTAGTTGAAATTGTTCCATGCGATCTAGAATTACTTCTAAATCAGCCAAATGTGTTCCTCTTTTCTTAGACTTAGCGAGGGTGTCATCCGCATAATCTTCCATATTCTTATGCATCATGTCATGGAAGATGGTTGTCATAGCTCTTTGGTAAGTAGCTCCTGCATTTTTCAATCCAAAGGGCATGACATTCCAACAATAAGTACCCCATGCGCATGTGAATGCAGTCTTTTCTTGATCCTCAGGAGCGATCTTGATTTGATTATACCCAGAAAAACCATCCATCAAGGAATAGATCTCATAGCCTGCCATCATGTCCACTATCATGTCTATATTAGGAAGTGGAAAATCATCCTTTGGGCATGCTCTGTTAAGATCCTGAAAATCTGTGCAGATTCGAATGGATTTATCATGTTTGGAAATAGGTACAATGTTGGAAATCTAGTCAGCATAGTCGATGGCTCTAATGAATCCTGCACCAAGGAGCTTTTCTAATTCAGCTTTCACTAAAAGAGCTATATGAGGGTGCATTTTTCGCAGCTTTTGTTTGATAGGTTTCACACCTGGAGCTATGGACAAATGATGCATAATGAGATTAGTGTCCAACCCTGGCATGTCTGAATATGTCCATGCAAAATTAATTTTCTTCTTTTGGAGGAACTCAGTGTAGGCTTTCTTTTCTTGAGGGGATAAAGATTTAGCCAAGTGTACAATTTTTGGAGCCGCTTCTGTACCCAAATTAATAGCTTCTGTAGGTTCAACCAATACTGATGATCTGTCCTGAAAATAGCTTGGGAGACTATCAAGTACCTCATCCGTAGGTGCCTCAAAGAGGTTTTCACCTTTGGATACGTCTTTATTTGTTACTTTTTTTGGTTCTGACACCGCCACATAGTCGTTTTCACCATCAGAACTCTTATGCTTTTTTTCTTTTCTTTTTATCTTGTGACTAAGGTACTTGATGTCTGGTTCTATCATGCTGGTAGCTGGTTCACTGGTGGAAGAGACTACAGGTTCAACAGCATTTAGGTAGCAAGTGATCTCATAGTCATTGGAAAATGTCAAGAGTTGAGGCTCTTGATGACGTTGAGACCAATCAATAAGGTTGGGATTAATGAGGGGTAGATTGATGTCTGGTTCAATATTAAGGATATAGGGGATGTCATCTCTGGTGACCGCAGAATCGGAGTCTGTCAAGTATCCCTCTAAGGTGTCTAAATCAAGATTCATCCCATCAAGTGAAGAATCATCTACTAATGCGACATGTGGGTTCGAATCTTCTAATCTAACACATGACTCATTAGCTACGTTGGGTTGAGTACTATAAGCATGAACAACATCCATATTCAAATCAACTATTGCATCTGAGAGTGAATCCCATTCATACTCATTTGAGTCTGTGTCTGAATCCTTGCTAGGATGTTTACACCAGCTGGGTTTCCTAAGCCTTGAGGTAGAAGCCTGGACATCTTCGAGAGTCACACCTTCTCGGATGAAATTTTCAGCATGTCCTTCAGTAGTGATTTGGTGTGTACTGGTAGTCATATTTTCTAAATCTCCCCAAAGGAGATTTGTTGAAGGAACCCAATCATCTGTCATGTCTTGTTGATTGGTCAAGTCTGGTACATATTCTGTGTCATCTTTGGTATCCCGCTTATCAGGAATGGGGACAGTGTGCTTGTTTTTCTTCATAAAGCCTAGGCCAATCGGTTTCTTAGACTTACGTCCAAAAAGATCATGATTAAGTGGTTCAGCTCTAGCATCTAATCTGTGGTTAAGAGGGCCATACCCTGGATAACCCATCTTTTTGACAAGAGTATATCCTCTCCCATAAGGCTTAGGAGAGGGGGAGAAATTTTCATTGTGCTGGTATTTCGCCTCTTTGTACATCCAATCTCGAATAGCTACTTCCTCTTTTTCATCTTGTATTGGTACTGAGGATTCAACAAACTTGTCAAATAGTGTCATTGCCGAAGAAGACGGTTTCATCTCCTGTGAAGGCTTTCCATAGGACCTAGGGGAAACAGGCATCTTTGCAAAAGAGTCAAGTTGATACCCCCCCATGCCAAGGTCTACTGATTTAAACTTGTCTTGACATTCTGTTAAAGTTGCTTGATAATCCTCTGCTTCTCGATTAAGAGGGACATGAACATTAGCTGAGATTGAATTAACTGATAAAGTGTTATCCCCTGGTATGCAAATTTCTACTCCATTGTAGGGGAACTTAACACACTGGTGGTAGGTAGATGGCACTGCCTGCATGTCGTGAATCCATGGTCTACCCAATAAAATGTTGTATGCAAGGGGTCCAGTATCAACAATTTGGAACAAGATATCTTTTTCAACTGGGCCAATCCTGACAGGAAGGACAGCTAACCCCTTAGAACTTCGGTCTGCCTCATCATAGGCCTTTATAGTGATCTTCTTTTTAGTGTCAATCACCTCCTCTGAATAGCCCAAAGTTTTTAACAAACTTAAAGTACAAATATTTAGCCCAGCACCCCCATCTATCAACACGCGCCTAACACGGGTTTTATGAATCATTACTTCAATGTGAAGGGCAAGATTGTGTGGATGGCTTAGGGATTTGTCATCATCTTCTGAGAAAGAGAGGTAATGTGGGCTAGTAATGTGATTCACCATGCCTTGAAATTGGTCTATATCTATGTTGTTGGGAACATTTGCTATGCGCAAAGCATCCTCAAGGATCTGTTTATGTCTAGGGGACAACTCTAGAAGCTCCAGTATTGATATTTGCACTGGAGTTTTTTGTAGCTGATCTACAAGATTATAGTTTGGTTTGGGAGCAGTGGTGGACTTAGTGACATTCTTGGATGCCACTTGCTTGGGTTTATTGGATGGACCTGAATTAGGACCTCTAAGAATGATAGGACCTTGACTCCTAGTAACAGCATTCAGGGCTTGGGAAGATGACCTAGAATGAGGACCTCTCAGCACCACAACAGGTTCTTTGTCAAAGATAGGGGGAGATTCATAACCATGTGGGTCCTTACTCCTCATCGTGTTAACACTTGGCTCCACAACTTCAAGCATGTTTATCACATTTTTTGCCGCTGTATACGTGTAGTTGATAGCAGCCTTGCCATCCTTTTGGTTAGAGGTTTCCCCCTTGTCATACTTAGGCAATGGTTCTTTAAATGCTTTGTGATCAGCATTGGTATTTAGTCCATCCACCTTAAGTTTTCCACTCTCAATGAGGTCTTGGATAATGTGCTTGAGTTTCCAACAATTTTCAATGGTATGCCCAATGCCATTATGAAATATGCAGAAAGCCTTCTCATCCCACCAATGTGGCTTAATGTCAGGGATGTAATGTTTTGCTGGATCTTGTGGATGCACAAGATTATTGGCAATGAGCATTTTGAAAACATCCTCGTAAGAATCACCAAGCTTGGCAAATTGACATTTTTCCTTTTTAGGCTTCTCTTGATACCGTGGCTTGCTCTCTTGTTGAGGAGGTGCATTGAGCTTCATAGCTTGAACTGCACTGGACAAGTGAAGAACGGCTTGATCTTTAGGTTGGGGAGCATCTACAACTCCGTCATTGACAACTTGTTTATTTTTGTTCCAGTAGGTGTTCTTCCCTTTATCCTTGTTGTTGTGCTGACCATTGTTGCCATTGTTGCTATGTCTGGTCAAAATGCCTTGTTCTTTGAGAACATCTTCAATTCGACATGCAGTTTCAATCATGGTATCGAAGGAATTGAAGACTATCTTTTTGATCTCATATCTCATTTCAGGCACCAAGTTATTAACAAGGATGTCAATCTTTTCATCCTCATGGATGGTCCTAGGATAATGAGAGCACTTTCTCCTCCACCTTTGCAAGAAGGTAACAAAGGGTTCTCCCTGATTTTGTTTCAAGTTGCATAGGTCCAACATAGTAACTGATCGTGATAGATTGTACGAGAAGTGTTGGACAAATCTATGAACAAGTTCTCTAAAAGTCTTGACAGGGGGAGTGATGTTGGTGAACCATTCCATTGCTTGTCCTTTAAGACTTCTAGGGAACAACCTCATCAAATAGGAATCATCCTGATGGAATTCAAAGCTCATAGTATAGAACTGGCGCACATGGTCATGTGGATCACCACTGCCATCATATTTATCATATTGTGGGAATTCCACCCTCTTTGGAAAATCTTTCATACTCACACTTTTGTCAAATGGATTAGGACAAATAGAGTCTAGTGAGAATGAGCTCTTAGGTTGCATCATTTTTTCCATCATGTGCTTCATTTGACGGATTTCTTCCTCTTGAGAGGGACTTTGCTTTTGTATTTTGTTGTCCACATCAAAATTATAAGGGACTCTGGTGCCCTTGTTGATTAGACTTTCCAAGAATTTATCTTTGTTTTGTTCCAAATACCTATCTACATACTGTTGGAAAATAGGCTCTTGTTGCATTCGCATAAAGTCTTGAGTATCAAGGTCATAATGTGAGCTACCACCTCCGTGTTGGGAACCATGATGTGCATGTTGGGAGTGTGGTCTTGAGTTTCTAGGAGGGGTTTGTCTCCTATAGTGAGCATACTGAGAGGCCCTTCTTCCTCTAGGACTAGGAGATCTAGCAGGGGTTCGTGACCGCCTTCTACTTCGTGGTGTTCTGGAAGGGGTGGAGGGAGTAGAATTATTTCCACTATTAGCACCCCTGTTGTTGAATTGAGTGTTTAATTGTTGGGCTAACAACCTATTTTGCTCCTCTTGGAATGCTTTTCTCTCTATTTCCAACAAGGCTCGTTGTTCCTCTTCGAGAAGCCTAAGTTTTTCTTCTTTTGTAGCTCATTCATTTTGTGCAACTTGTTTTTCTTTCTCAATTCTTTTTAGCCTCTCACTTGTATGCCTTGAGGCTGTTCGGAGTGGAGAGTTTGGTCTTGAATGTTTGTACAAATCATTGGTATACGTTGCATTGACATGAGCATCACCAGGTTCATTGTCTTGGTCTTCATGTTGTGACCATTGGTCTGGGTGAGCTCGTCTCTCATGCCTATCAGCTCGTTGATGTGCATCTAGGTACCTAGTGCTGATGGGGGGTGAACTAGGTTGAGCATCATGAGAGGAATTACCAAACAAAATCTTGTCTCTGTGTCTTTCATAGATATCATCAAGGGTTTGATCCATAGCTTCCCTCTCCCGTCGAGTCATGGTATAACTCATATCCATACCTGAGTGTAAAGGTGCTGAGGGGGTACTCAAATCACTAAAATGGCTCTTTGGGTCAAACCAGGTGTCAGACTTACTCCTAGGTGACTGGTCAAATATTGGTTCCTTTTCCTTGCTCTTTTGACGAGTTTGAACTGGGGGTAGTTGGTTGAAGACTATCTGAGGTCGCTTTCCTTGGTTCACTTGATATCTTGTTGTTACTGACATGAAAGGGAGAGTTCAGGCAAATAGAAAAATCTAGGAAACGTCAATACTAGACTAGGATAGTAAAAGTTCTCTTGTCCGAGAGAAATAGTGAAGTAGAACTGTTGCAAGTAGGTGCAAACCAATACTGCCACAGAGGTGCTCAATTCTTGGGTGAATACCCTAGCACATATGGATCAGGAGGATGACTTACACAAAGTACTGAATTTGAATGTATGAAAATGGGTGGACAATGAGATTACTAGCACTCTCCAAGTGTGTTATCAAAGAGTCTGAAAATTTATCTATTTGACAGGAACAATTCCTAATTTGTCAATATCAAGCAAAATTTCTTATGGGATCAAGGATCACTAACTCAAAAGGTCAAGGGCACAAGGACCCTAAATACAGAACAGGTCTCTAGAACTGGGACAAGTCATTGAATCGAAGAACTCAGTATTTCAGTTTGTTGTTGATGTTCAAAGATCAAGCAAGTATATCAACAGATTTGTATCAATCACATAAGACAGCAATCAGGGAGTTCAAGCAAGCAAGTGTCTTCAAACAATGAGCAAGGGGCAAAGCAACCTTGCACATGAACAAGAATAGTGACTTAGTATGCTACTCCTTAAAGATGCTACTTGTGTATGTTCTTGATGAATGTTTTAGTAGGCACTCAAAACACAACAACATCCTAGCAAGCTGTCTAGAAGGATATACATGGCTTTTCTAAAGGGCATCCTCGATATACGCAAGGTACGTGAGGCCCAAATCCGTAGATGAGAAGAATCAAAAATCACATAGCCGGGGGGAGACGGTAACCCAAATCTCCTCCTTCACTTCTCAAAGGTATAAAGTTCTTTGAGGCTTAGCCAAGAGTGAAATCTAACTCATTCCCAAGAGAGGTGTCTTTGGATTCACCTCCCGATATTTATACTCCGCCGGAACACGGGAGTTAAGGTCGTCCCTTGAGGTGATGAAATCCCCAAGCAGGCCTTCTAAAAATGAAAAAGTAAGTAATTCTCTATCAAAAAGTATTGAAAAGCACTAAAGGTGGAACACTTAATGCTTAGAGCAAAGATGAGGTGAGTCCACAAGGTGGAACACTTAACACCTCACACAAGCTACAAACGAGTCCACAACCTAGAAAACAAGTGAGTTCCAGAAAGCACAGAAGGGTTGCCTAGTGGAACAATTAACGCTTATTTCCTATAGACCCCTCCCCTTTAATGTGGCGCTGAGATTGCAACCACAGGGCAGAAATGAGGGGCCGGCGGATTAGCGAGTCCAATAACCCAAAATAGCAATCTAGATCAATCACAAGTAATCTAAGACTGCTAATCAATAAGACTGTTTTGATATTTGAAACCAAGAATTACTTAATGTTTAAAAGACAGGCATTCACTTTAAAAACAAACTTGCATGAAAGCAAATCTATGTTCATTTATTTCTCATTAAGAGCATAAAAAAAATGTGTTCTAGGAAAGCGTGTAACACTCAAGCCAGACACGAGAGCTTAATTTTATGCCCAAAACCAAATGTTCTAGAGATTTTGAGAATGTACCTTAAGTCCAAAGATCTGCAATTCACGATTTAGCACCTGTAAATGCCCAGAAGAAAAAAACTTAGTTCCCCTAAAAAAAATAACAAAAAGAGTACTTAAGAAACTAATTTAATCTAAAAAGATTAATTAACAAAACTAAAATTAAATTAAATTAATCTAATTAAAAAAACTAATCTAAAAATTAAAAATAAAAATAAAATAAAATAAACTAAAAAAATAAAAAATCTAAATTAACAAGATTAAAAAAAAAAACTAACCTAAATTAATAAAATTAAAAAATCTAATGTAGAAAAAACAAATTTTTAAAAAAAATCTAATCTAATTTAATAAAATTTTAAAAAAGTAATCTAAAAACAAATTTAAAAAAATCTAATTTAATTTAATAAATAAAAACTATTCTAATTTAACGAAAGTAAATTCTAATCTAATTTATCAAAAATAAAAAAAAATCTAATCTAAAAACTAAAATCAAATTTTTTTTAAAAAAAAAAAAATCTAAATTAGTTATAAAAAAATCTAATCTAAATTAGTCAAATCTAATCTAAATTAATCAAAAATAAATAAATAAATCTATTTAATTAAAAAAATTAAATCTAATTAAAAAAAACTAACTCTAACTTTTTAAAAAAATCTAAATCAAATCAATTAATAAAAGCTATTTAAAAAAAGAAACTATCTAAAAAGATTTTTTTTTAACTAGCTAAAAGACTAGCTTTTAAAAAAAACTAGCTAAAAGACTATTTAAAAAACTAGCTAAAAGACTAATACATGCGTTAAAAACTATCCTTTAGAAAAAGTGTTATTGCTATGTTTCACAATGCATGCGTTAAAAACTATGGAAACTGCATATTCAACGCTCCTTCCAAATATTCAACGCTCCTTTCAAATATTTTTTTCTTGTTTTATGCTACGGATGAAAGAAGAACCAGATCACGGATTTTACTTTTTAAAAAAAATCGCAGGTTTTGAAGTGTTCAAATATGAGAGGAAATTGCTACCGTCATCACATACAGTAGCTTGCTTAACTGCAATAGAATACAACATAGAATTGTGACTTTGCGCGGGCTTCTGAGTAGGAACAAACGCAAAAGAGTACAAAGAATTGTGATTCTGGGAAGGCTCCTGAGCTACAGAATATGACAAGTCACTAGACTTTTCATCAAATACCCCAGCCTTATGAACAGACGAAAGCGGCCCTACAATCTCATCTTTTGGTTTTTAGTCACGGTTACTGACTAGATGTCAAACTAAAAGGCCAATTTTCAAGGGAAGCTTCTTCAGGAGAGATGCGAGGCTGAATTTCTCTGGGAATGTGAAATGATAAAAAAAAATGCGGCAGATCTAAAATCCAAGGAGGTCAGGGTGAACACTCAAAGTATTGTATTGTTGACTTTAGTTAAAGGTGATAAGTATTGTATCCGCACCTTACATCTGCATCATACATGAGGTCACATACAAACTTGTTAATACCTTCAAATCTGAACAGTGCTCTGCTAGAAGATACAGAAGATGTTTGCTACAGAATTGGAATCCATATTTAGGAGTGCTTGGTTACAAGATTGGAATGTCCAATTGAAATGCCCTCTGTTGAAAAATTTCCAACAGCAGCCAAGATTTCTCCGTTCAAACAAAACTTTGAGAATCTCTTGGACTTCTTCAATTGTATGAACTTCTCGAACATCCTACGTCAAAATGTCTGAGCGACTTCTGCAAACAACTTATGGGTGACATGGTATGATGCAAAGCGATAATTTTTTTACACATTTTGACACTTTTTAGCAGCCTAAAAAATAAAATCATTGCAACCAAATGGATTTATGTATATGGATTTCAACGCATGCAAAATGGATTTTGATGGATTGCAACGCATGCAAATGGATTTCAAATGCATATGAAATGAATTTCACATTGACAAAAAGCATCGCATGCGAATAATCACTGAACATCAAACCCACTCAAGAACCGATTTTTATAAACAACAAACTTCTTCATTAAAACGGTGGGCGCCAAAATATGTGCACAAAAAGTGTGACACTTCTGTGAATCCTTGCATGCAAGGAGACTCAATAATGAGTCCTCACAAACCGACTCACAGCTCTCTATCCGAGCAGAGCATGGATTGATATTATGGCCCTCAGATTGACCCAGTTACCCATGCAAATACAAACCCGGAACGAGAGATTCAAAGATGAATAGCAAATCCGCTAATCTCCATGAATCTTGTTCATGCATGCGAATGAAAATGCAAGCTAATCTAGATGATAGCAATGCAATGCTTGAAAATAAATCTAGATTATGATAGAAAATAACAATGCAAGAACCTAATCTATGAAAGTAAATATGAAGTTAATTTAAATGAAGATGTAAGTGATAAAAATCTATATGAATTTCAAAGCTCTGTGAAAACTGGCAGCATAATGATGATATGAAAATTCCAGATCCTTGTTGAGAAGGAGAGGGCTCCTTTTTATAACAAATTGTGGATTTTAATGCAAATCTAGAAGCAATGTGGGATAAATGAAAAAGGGGAAACAAATGACGTTTTTAGCAAGTTTGTAGGAAAATAGAATTCTTTTTATTTTATTTCTCTTATTAATCAATTTGTTTCTTTTTTTCATCACAAGAGATATTTGAGAAGATATTTTATTTATTTAATTAAAAAGAATAATATCTCTCCTAATTAAATAAAATAAAATTATATAATTTAAAGATAAATATTAATGAAATAAAATAAAATCATTTAATTAAAAAATGAATTTTAATTAAATAACCTTATTTCATTTAAGGAATATTTATTTCAAATAAATAATGTTATTTTATTTATTTAAAAGGGATTTATTTTTCTTAATTAATTAAATAAAATTAATGAAATATTCAAACCTTAGGAAGAATTGAGATGATTCAAATAGTTACGATTTGATCAAGTAAAGTATTGATTCAGGAATTGATATTTGGTAAATTGAATAAATGGGGCCCAAAGTCTAGGCGACCATTTTAGGGTGCATACATTAACAAATTATTTACTATTGCCACTCGGAAAACATATAGAGAAATGTTGAAACTCGATCTTTGAAGTGTGTAATAATTAAACTGTTCTTAAGCATTCATCACTGATTAACATACATGAATAAAGAAAATAACATGAACACAAGAGACACCAGATTTCCGTGGAAATATAATATGGGAAAAACCACCAATGTAGCTAGTTACTATTTTTCACTTTTCTGAAGTGATGCCCGGTTAGAAGCCAACCCAGTAAAAGGTTACAAAACACACTGTTAGGTGTGACCTTGTTAAACGATTTAATCACCCTGCTAGGAGTGGCCTTGTAAGAGGTCTTGAAACAATTCAATAGAACTATCACCTTGTTAGAGGATTTACAAAATGGTTGTTAAACCAACTCGGTTAAGAGATTTTGATATCATTGCTACAATTGTAAGAGAGTAACAATGAAATGACCTGCAGCTGAATTGTTGATTATAGATCTTTTTTCCTGCTTCACTAGATCCTTACTGATCAAATAAATCTTTGTTGCTCCTCAAGGATATCTAACCATCCTTCAAAATTCGCAC